>JAOBRC010372792.1:0-12625 GCA_027575255.1 Scolionema suvaense
GGGGAATCCCTCCCCCCCCCCCCCCGGTAGTACATTAGCCAAAAAAGCCTGGTACGAATAGGGTTAGTTTTTGGAATACACCTTTGTTGCCACGAAGATCCACGGCAAATATGAAAAGACAAACCATTGTTAACACATTTGGAAAAAACCTTGAAAACAGCCATTTTCCTACGCAAATTACCACCTGCAAGCCGAACGAGATTGTCCAGAGAAATGGCAAATAGTTCATAACATGCGTACAGTTGCCTCAAATATTCACACCAAAATAACAATAAACAGACTAACCTTTCACGACACACATAGAAAAAACCCCTAAAAAGCGCCATTTTTGGACGAAATTGCCACCCGCAAGCCAAACCAAATGGCCAGGAGACATGGCTTATGGTCCAAAAAATGCGAAGAGTTGCCCTAAATATTCAAACCAAAAATGACAAGAATCGGATAAACAGTTTTTGACTTATTTGGAAAAAAAATGAAAAACACCTTTTTTGGACGTGTATAAGTTACCACCTGCAAGCTGAACGAGAGTTTTCCCAGGTATGACACGTGGTCCACAACATAACTGCTACTGCCCAGTAAATTCAACCGAAAACAACAAAAAAGTAATGAACAGATTTTGAAATATTCTTAAAAACACCCTAAAAATGGCCATTTTCGGGCATAAATTGTCACCTGCAAGCTGAAAATTTTTTTTTTCAAAATTCTGGCACAATCACTTTTTGTCGATTACGGATTGTCACCTTCACGCCAAATTTCAGAAAAAAATTATTCAGCGGCTCTCCGAGAAAATGTGTTGCTGATGGACGGAAGGATGAACAGGCATCATTTTATGGGACTCTTCCGCTTAAGTGGGAATCCGACAAATGAAGCATTTTTGAAATATTCAGAAAAACCCTAAAAATAATTAATTTTTTGGACGTAAAACTACCACCCACAAGCAGAACAACATTTTCCTCAGATATTAAACAAGGTTCATAAGATTCGTGGTGCTTTCCCTAACATTCACACCAAAATCTACTAAAGACAAACTAACCTTTCTAGAACATATTTCGGAAATTCCTGAAAATAGCTATTTTTCCATGCAAATTGCCAACTGCAAGCCAAACCAGATTTCCCACAGATATGACACATGGCTCACAGCATTCACAGTGTTTCCCCTAAACATTCACACCAAATTTTAGATAAACCTAATGAACCATTCTATTTCGATGAATCTCCGAAAAGAGTCACTTTCAGAGGAGATTTTTCCCAAGTATCACCCATTGTTTAGAACACATGTAATATTTGTCATAAGATTCACGCCAATATTTACAAAAAACCTAATGAAGCAATCTCCGAAAATTGTCATTTCTGGCCACTTTTGGCGGAACAAATGGCCACACCCAAGCCTAACGGGAGTTTTCCCAGACACCCACTACGACCCATTACACTGCCCTTACAATTTACATAAAAAAAAATTACAAAAAACTACAGGAGCGATCTTGAAATAATTTGAAAAAACCGTAAAACTGGCCATTTTTTAGCCTTAAGTGCCACCTTGAAGCTGAGCAAACAACAAGGGTTTTCCCAGACATGGTCCATAACATAGTATTGCCCTGAAGTTTCACACCAAAAATTCACAAAAGACAATGAAAGGATCTTTAAAATATTTTGAAAAAAACCCCTAAAAATGCCCAACTTTGGGCGTCAATTGCCTCCTGCAATTGGAACAAAAACTTTTGTCTCGAAAATCCGGCTCCATCAATTAGTTTTGACAATTGATCTTGACATTCAAACCAAATTTCAGAAAAATTCGTAGATCAGTTATCCAGTAAAAAAGCATTGGTAATGGACGGACAGACGGAGGGGCGAAGAGACACCATTTTTCAGGACTCTTCCGCTAAAGTGGGGGTCCAAAAATATCTACAAAGTAATCAGAAATTATTACAACAGATGTAGTACTTACAAATTGTTGTGTTGAAGATATTTGGAATAGCTTTTCCTTCGCAACACGCTCTGAATGCCTAGCTTGATCCAATTCTTGTTTGAGAACCATGCTTTCTTGAGCCCTGATAATATAAAGAGGAAGAGAATTCTCATCATATCATACGAACTTAAACTGGTCACACTTTAAAGGGAACCTGAGGTAACGACTTAATCCCATCTAAATAAGCATACAAAAATACGTAAAAAGACAGAAATATTTCTTCTTTTTAATAATTTCTTCTCACGAAAATTGCTCTTTTTCAACAAGGAGTTCATAGCAGCAGCGGAGACAAACCACAATTTTACGTCACTGAAAGCGAGTGCAGATAAAAAAAATCTTCACTAATGACAGTAATTAGCATAATGACAATAGTGACTAAAGCAGAAGGGTGCTAGAATCAATTAAAAAGCTAATTCCTTTCATGCTGAATCGATTTTCCCGCCATGATTATTCATCATAACTTTTGGCAGGAGTGCAAAGCTGAACATCAAAATTCCACTGAAATTCCTAGGAATTGATGAAATGACAGAATCTTCGTTTTCTACATCATTTTCATGTTGCTAACAGTTGATTTGGGGACACTTGAAAAATTTCCTCTGGTTCCCTTTAAACCCCAATTCATATGAACTCCATCAAAGCTGTAAATTTGATTTACCTCCAGTCAAAAAAAAAAAGATATTACAACACTTTGCAAAATCACAGTACACAACTTTTGAGCAAGTATTTCCTCTGATCAAATTTTGGTACACCTTTCTCAGCACAATGCCTAAATTGCATCAAATCGAACGTACAGTTCTGTTACTTTTGTAGTTAACTTCTTTTGTATATCTGTATTTTGTGACTTTTTTGTCTTCAAAATGAAACATGTTGCCAAATTAATGGACTCAAACAAATTTAATTATGAGTAATTGAGCCAAACCACACAAAAGAATAAATGAGACACTAAAATGGCATATAGATAACATTTAACATGTACGTAACAACCATACGTTCAGATGTTTATACCAAAACAACTAAAAAATAACTAAACTCCGACAAACCAACATGGAAGGTGGCTAGCAAGAACATTTACTGCAACTAAAGTTCACACAAAAAATTCCAAAACAGGAAACGAACGGATCTTCGGTACTTTCAGCCAAAAAGTTGTCCTGCTAAAGACCAATAAGACATTTTGCACATATGATACAAGGTCCATGACAGAACTACTATTGCTACAAGTTTCGCGCCAAAAAGTACAAATGGCTCTTGGAAAATATCTAGAACACTGCACAAATGATCATTTGACTCAAAAATAGCCACAGCCAAGGAGCAGACGAGTTTTCTTAGATATGACATGAAATGCTATGACTAAATGATTTTCAATACGTTTCACACAAAAATTATAAACAAGTAAGGAACAACATACCGATTTTTCAGAAAATTCTAAAAAGCACCATTTTTGGTAAGAAAGTGCCACATCCAAGATGAACAAGTAATGCAGAGATTTTGAAGTAAATGTCGAAATACCCAAAATAGTCCCAACCAGCACGCCCATCACGGTTGCCCCTAACGCATGGTCCATATGAGTACCGCCCCTAAGATTCACACCACAAATTACAAAAAACTAATTTGCTTTTGTTATGAGAAGCCCGCTTATGTGAAGACAAAGCATGTCCTCGGAAAAGGTGCTATTTTTATTCCGAATTAATCGGCTATGTTCTTCAAAATGTTTCATGTTTTAAAAAAACTTTGCAACTACCATGAGTGCTTGGAATCTTATAGGAGCAAGTCACAGAATTAGAGGACTCCCCCAAACTTCATTCAGAATCTCCGCGTCAGATCAAAGAACAAAATAAGACATAAGCTGTAAGATTCACAACATCAACGACAAACATCTGATGCTCTTGAATATTTTGAAAAAACCTTGAAAATAGCCATTATTGACGTAAATTGCCAGCCGCATGCTGAACAACATATTCCCAAAATATAGTGGCATCAGTCACAAGATTAAGTTTGCTATCCTAAGATCCACACCAAAAATGGCAAAAAAGGATGAACTGTTTTTGACATATTTAAGCAAAACCCTGAAAGTAGCAATTTTCGGATGTACATCACCAAGTGCAAGTCAAATCAAATGAGATTTTCCCCAGACATGGCATATGGTTCATAACATATGCAGAGTTATCACAAAGATTATCACGAAAAACGACAAAAATCGTTTGAACCATTTTTGATATATTTTGAAAAAACTCTGAAAATCATCACTCTTGAACATAAATTGCCACCAGCAAGACGAACAAGATTTTCCTCAGACCAAGTACATGGCTCATGACATTCGCAAACTTTTTCCCTAAGATTCAGGCCAAAAATGACAAAGAACAGATGGACTGTTTATGACATACTTAAAAAAACCCCCTGAAAATAACCAATTTCGGATGTAAATTGCCACCCATAAGCCAAACATGATTTTCCGGAGACATGGCATATGGTTCATGACATACACAGGGTTGCCTCTAAGCATCGGACAAAAATTGACAAAATCTGATATAACGTTTTTGGCATATTTGGCGAAATACTCTGAAAATCACTGTTTTTGGACGTAAATGGCCATCCATGACACATGGTCCATAACATAAGTGCTATTGCCCTGGAGTTTTACATGAGAAATTACAGAAAAAGTAACAAATGTATCTAAAAATACTTTGAAAAAAAAAGCCCAAAACGGCCACTTTCGGATATAAATTGCCACCTGCAAGTCAAACAACAAAATTTTTCTTGAATTCCAGCTTCACTTTTCCTCAATTACGGATAGTCGCCCCCGCACCAAATTTCAGAAAAACTCATCGCACGGTTATCTGGGAAAACGCATTGGTGACAAACTAAAGCGGGAGTCAAAAAAACGAGTAACGAGTATGTTCTCAAGATATAAAGCATAACAATATATGCTTTGTTGCCACTAAGATCCACACCAAACACGAGAAGATAAACCATTGTTAATACATATTTGAAAAAGAAACCTGAAAACAGATATTTTCTGACGCACATTACCACCCGCAAGCAAATGAGATTGTCCAGAGACATGGCAAATAGCTCATAGCATGCGCACAGTTGCCTCAAATATTCACACCAAAAAATAACAATAAACAGCTTAACCGTTCACGACACATAGAAAAAACTCCTAAAAAGTGGAATATTTGGACGTAAATTGCCACCCGCAAGCCAAACCAGATAGTCAGGACACAAGGCATATGGCTCAAAACATGCATAGAGTTGCCCCAAATATTCAAACCAAAAATGGCAAGAATTGGAAGAACACTTTATGACATCTTTGGATATAACACCATGAAAACGCCATTTTTATAATGTAAATTGCCACCTGCAAACCAAAGGAGATAGTCGAAAGATATGGCAAAAGGTTCATAATATGCATACACTTGCCTCAAATATTCACACCAAACATAACAATAAAACGATTAACCGTTCATGACATACTTTGAAAAAAACACTGAAAATTTCCATTTTTAGAAGTAAATTGCCACCCGCAAGTCAAACGCGACTTCAGGACACATGGCACCTAGTTCAAAACATGCGTAGAGTAGCCCCTAATATTTACACCAAAAATGACAAGAATCGATAGAACAGTTTTCGACTCAGTTGGAAAAAATCATCAAAAACACTATTTTTGGGCCTAAATTGCCACCTGCAAGCCAAACGAGATTGTCTGGAAACATGGCAAATAGTTCATAACATGTGTACAGTTGACTCAAATATTCACACAAAAATGACAACAAACAGATTAACCGTTCATGACACACATGGAAAAAACCTTAAAAATCACCATTTTGGACTAAATTGCCACCCACAAGCCAAACGAGATTGTCAGGAGACATGACATCTGATTCAAAACACATGTAGAAATGCCCCTAATATTCACACCAAAAATGACAAGAATCGGATGAACAGTTTTTGACTTATCTGGAAAAAACCATGAAAAACATCTTTTTTGGATGCAAGCCGAACGAGAGTTTTCCCAGATATGACACGTGGTTCACAACATCACTACTATTGCCCAGTAGTTTCACACCAAAAATCACAAAAAAGTAATGAACAGATTTTGAAATACTCTTAACAAACCCTAAAAATGGCAATTTTCGGCCATAAATTGCCACCTGCAAGCCGAACAAATTTTTTTTTCAAAATTCCAGCTCCATCACTTTTCTTGAATTGCGGATTGTCACCTTCACACCAAATTTCAGAAAAATTCATTGAGCGGTTATCCGGGAAATGCGTTGGTGACAGACAGACGGACAGGCATCAGTTTATAGGACTCTTCCGCTAAAGCGGGAGTCCAAAAATGGCCATTTTCAAGCAGAGGCTGAACAAGATTTTCCCAGATAAGAAATATGGTCCATAAGATTCATTCTCTTTTTTCCATACGAACCAGAAAACGTGAGCCGAGGCTCATTGTTCTCAATTTTTTTGGCCGATTTTCAGCCTCAATTGTTTCCATTTATTAAAGTGTCACAAGACAGAACTGGCTTGAAGTGTGGCCATCTCTACCATAGAATCGCTCTCTCCATAAAGGAATCATCTATCAAAACAAAAAATCTATGGATATTTTTTGACTTAGTCCTGATAAAGTCTGGCATCATCAAGCTGTTCTTACCTTTATGATGAAACTCATGCTCGGATGATTCTTTAATTATTCCTAATTTTTTGACAAAAAAAGCCTTGTGTTCTTATAAACTTGTTCCTAATATCTTCATGTGGGTGTACAACTTGATAACAGAATAATAACAAGAAGTTTCACCATTTGCTATCCCGATATTTCGACATGCACCATTGTCATAATCATGATTATGGCACGAGTGCATGTCGAAATATCGGGATAGAAATGTTGAAAATTTCCTGTTATTGTTTTGTTGTAAAATTGTTCTTATGAAGAAGAGTGCATCTACCAATTCATCTGAGTTTTCACACCAGCGGACAGAAGAACAGACCTCATCTTACAGGACTCATCCACCAAAGCAGGAGTCAAACAAAATGGAGTATTTCAGCTGCTTTTTCACTTTCTCTTTTTAAATTTCATCAATATGTGGAGTTGCTACGGCTGTTTTGTCTTGCCGTAACAATACCCAGATTCAAAAACTTTACTTTAATAATGTCCTCTACAGAAGCTTCATTTAGCAGAGAAATTTTATTAGTTACTCATTTTTTTACAGAAAGGAAAAACAAAAACATTATAACAGCAGGCAGAAGAGCGTAAGACTGATAAAAATGAAAATATTGGTAGGTCATCATCAAGAATGCAATCAGCAGCTCCTCGAAAATAGTCACAGTAGAGACAAAAAATCGTCCCTTACTGATGCTTAATCAAAGTGTTCAACAGGATTTACACATTTCTACATTTTCATCGTGTAAGACCGATATTGGAAATTATTCCTACAACTGGTGGTACCATCAAGACAAGAGTAAAAAGGCCAATAACATTATTTTTGTGTGACCTAAGGCTAAAATTCATCTCAGTGAGTACTCTACAAATTTTTCACACAGAAAGTAATTATTTTGTATTTGACCTGGTGAGGGTTTCTCCATGTACGTACAATTTATATCTTGCGATGACAACATAAAAAAGAAGCAACAAAGATGTAAAGCACCAAGGGCAAAAGAGTGGTGATTTTGGACAGAATCTATATGTTCGTAGTTATGCCCAAATTTTACAACCAAATGTTTTCAACAAGTTCTTGGTAGAAGCGCATCCACTTAAAAAATAAATGTTGTAACACAATTTCCAAAAATTTTGTTTGCAAAATGTAGTCGGCGGTAAATCAAGACCACATGAGCCTCACTGTCTACCAACAAGTTTTACGCAGGAAGGCAATTCAATTTTCATGGAGTTTGCTTCTATATACTGCACTTTCGATGAGTTTCTTGTCAGAAAAATATTGAGCTGAATTGGTCAGTTCTGTTTCATATTGGTGCATTACACCTCTTTTTGTTACTAACATCATGGAATTTCAGGTCAGTCTGAAGTATGCTTCAACTTTTTATGGTTTCAGCTTACCATATGCTTAATTTGTTGAAGCTTTGGATCGCACAAAAATACTTTCTTTGAAATTGGAAGATAATGTTCACTAGTTTGCTATTTTGCAACACACATTAAGATAATACACTGGAATCTCTGGAACTCTCAAAGGATCAAAAAAATTGTTCGAGATAGGGAGATGAATTAATTTCTTCGCAATCCATGTCTCAGGAAACAGACACTTCAAACACAGAACACCTCACGAAAGAGAGAAGTCTAGAGACAGAGGGTAGTTGAGATAGTGATTCCCCTGTATGTTGAAACGGTTTCGTAAAAGAACGTGCAACAGTAACAAGGTATAGTTTGCAAAACCAGAAGAAACGTACTTAGAAAGTAATTAATGGTGAACCTCATTCTAAGTCATGCTTAATAAGTAAAGTTTTCAAAAATGTAAGCCTCAAATGCTTTAGGCACGTAAAAAAATTGTCGTGCAAATAAAAAATTTGGAATCAAATCTGATGTATGATAGAATTTAAAATTGTAATTTATAATGGAAACAACTCAATCAGTTATTCACCCAGCATGAGTGACAAAAAATGCATTAAATGCCACTGGGACTGACACTAAAAGAAAGCCAACCACACCTGGAAAAAATATAATAAAAGATTGAAAATTTTTCCAATTTTTTTTGGGGGGGGTGACAACGTTCAAGAACATAAAATATAAAAACTTGGCAGATTGAAACCAACAAGCACAAGTAAACCCATCTTAAAATTTAAATCCAAGAAAGTAGAGAGGATAAAAAGAAAAAAATACAGATATGGGGGTCGTAATGCCTGCATTTTTTTTCAACATTACATAAGAAAACATTTAACATGAAATTCCACAAAAATAGAAAAAGATCCTACATTGAAATAATGAGTTTGCACCAAGACATAACATAGCAAAGATAAAAGAATACATATTATTTGCAGGCAATGAATCATCCATTCATTGAAATCATGTTTGCAAAACGCTCAAATGTTTAACCCTATTTAGCCCGGGGGAGGGGTGTCAATAGGACCCCCCTGATTTTTTAACTATCTCAAAGACGGGAAATCCTACGAACATGAAATTTTTTTACGTTTAGGTTGCATCCATCAGACATGTTCTACAGGCATTTTTAACCATATCAGGATTTCGTTTGGATAGGGTAGGTGAAAGAGCATAGAAAAATTCTGGAAAATTATTCTGTCAAATTCTTTGTTTATATCTTACGCAAAATTTGGCTGACACAACAAGAGGACCTACAACTTGTCAGAAATGCAATATAACTATTATGCTTTATGATTTAGTACTTCAAGGCATATCTTCTGCAGTTGGAACACTTCTACATGGCTTGAAAATGAGGGTATATTTTTTTCCAGATATTTTGTGATTTATAATGGAAACAGTAAAACAGGTCAATTTCAAGACCCTGCCACTACTTTCTTATACAGGTATGGTTTTTACAGTGAAAACGTTAAAACATGAAGGAGGAAGATGCGGCTACAATCCCGCCATGTTTGGAGGCTGCATGAAGCCCCAGTCAAATTTTAGCGGGGGGGGGGGGTTATAAGTCATATTGTATAAATAACTCTGAAATACTTGAATGATACTAGGAAATTCCGCACCAGCTTCGAAAACTTACTATGGGATGTTGAAAAGTCGGACTTCAGAAAGGCTTCAAAACATATTTGTCAGTCAACCCAAAACCTTTAATTCCAACCACTGTTCCATCTGCTCAATTTCGGACTTCAAACTAACTGATTTTACATGGTTTTGCAACGGTTCTTCGTCTGCTTGGAAAGGTAACAGTTGTTTACATTATAAATTACAAGTTTTTCCTACACAAGAGCAAGAAACGAGAAAAGTACAGAATGTGACACAGAAAAATGTACCTGAAGACTTCTTAAACCTTTGATTTTATTCTTTTAAGAACAGAAATCAACTATTATCTTTTTAATTAGGCAAAATTGAAACAAATATACTACTGCATTAGATTTTTTAAAACACTATGCCACATGAATGAATTTAAATAAAATAAGCAGTTCAGACAACACTGCACTAGTATTGTAAAACATTATAAGCTGAGTATAATAAATTCCGAAGTACTACAATCGTTAAGCATCATAACACCTTCTTTTCGTAAAAAAACCATTAGGAAAACAAAAGCATCCAATTTTCCACCCAATTAAAAACAATCTAAGAACAACTCCAGGTTGAGCTCCATCACAAACTAGTCCTACGTCCTATGACCTCTTATAGACTCCTACTTTCCTAAGAGGGGCAATTTGACCCTTTCTTCTAGTACTTGACTGGGACATCATGCAGTTGCAAAACTTGACATTATTTTAGCAACACTTATCTATCTTCTTTACTTTCCAGGTATAAAAACCATGCCTACTTCATTAAAAAATTAGCAACAGGGTGTCAAACTGACGTTTTGTTGTTTCCATTATAAATTACAAAATTTCTGGATAATTATGTAATTATGTCATCACTTTCAGACCAACTGAAAAGTAGAAAACAATACTGAAGAGAATGGGCTTGTTGTACTAAATCACCACGTAAAATGGTTCTTCTGTACCTTTAATACGTTTCAACTACCTCTGATGTGCCAGTTGTGAAAAAATTATACCAGAGCTTCCCTATAAGCCTTCACAAAAAATCCGCCCAAACGGAATGCCAAATAAGGTCGACAATCCAACAAAAACACGCCACTACAAGTCACAGAATTTTGGATTCACAAGATTTACCGTTCTTGGAAAAGGTTGAGAACTATGTTCAAACTTATACCTAAAGTAGCTTTTTGCTTTAATAATTCGTTCATATAAGAAGATAGCGCTTCATTTTGTTAGAGATAGCCATTCTAGAACTGAGCATTCTCCTGTAAAACAAATAAGAACAACTTTAAGAAAATGAGGCCGAAAATCAGAAAAAAATTACAAACATTGAGCTTCAGCAAATTTTTGCTGGTTCTCATTAAAAAAAACATGTTTATCACAAAACTACCGCAAATAAGAAATTCGATATAACAATTATTTCATAAGAACATGAGCATAACATCCGGGCTAACATTTTGCTCACAGAAATTGAGAGCAACACTGGACACTATTTCACAGAAAAATGTTCAAATTTCGTAATACTAAAGGAGACTTTGTAAATGAAGGAGACAAATGCCAGAAACTTTATGTTTCAGATCATTTCTAAACAAATAATAGACAACGATAGCCACACTTCAAGCTAGTACTATTCGAAAAAATTGGAATTAAATGTGATTGAAAATAAAAATTCAGATTTACGAGCCTAAAGTTTCACAATGTTGACAAAAAATAAATTTATAATGGAAAGAAAAATAAATCAGTAGATCAGGGAAATATTACTAAGTGCTTTCGGATTTAAAATATACTCAAATTGCAATAAAAAGCACTCCAAGCTCATGGAATTACCTTTGCAGAACCTACATATGACAATAACTATATATAAAAAAGGCTGACTGGAGACTAAAAACTTTGAAAGTATGATACAACATTATCCAACATGATATCGAAGGCAATAGAATTGAAAACACCTCACTGCTATGTAATTTACTTTGTAAGTTTGACTGATTCCTCTTTCCCATAAAAGAAAGGACAATATGACACCTTCCTAAAATTTGACTGGAACGTAATGCAATTCCCAAACATGATAGCTACATATACCGTTCTTTTTCATGCTTTCGGTATAAAAACTATGCGCACTTCATTGAAGAACTTTGCAGCAGTCTCTCAAACTGATCACTTTTGTTGTTTCCATTATAAATTACAAAATTACTGGAAAGTTGTCTTTACTTTCAGACCACGTAAAAACTCTTTAATTAAAGGTGGGCCTTGTAGCTTTTGTCATCGAATAAAACGGTTTTACTGTACTAGAGATGATAAGTTTCACTCTTTTCTCAGCCAAAATTCATGGAAAATTTAAATAAAAAAGTTGCAAAAAACTTATGCCAGGACTTTTCTATACACTTTTGGCAAATAATCCACCCTATCCCAAAGAAATGACTCAAACGGATACAAAAGTTTCTTATACACGTCTCATAAATATGAACTACAAGTTACAAATGTCAGGTTCACATGGTAAATTGCTCTTGAAATATTTAAGAAGATGAAGGGGTCCCCCTTTCCATACAGGGCTAATACAAATCTTGGCTGGTAGTGCTAAAGAATCAAACAAAAATAGAAATATAAATTGTACAAGGAGAACACTAAGCATGTTTAATGCAAAATACAAAGAAAGTTAGCAGCAACAAAAACACGATTAAAGAATGATGCTAAAACATCTCTGGAAAATCGATGCTTCTAATTGCATGCTGGCAAGAAGTGGGTCCCAAGTATATTTATACTGGATTTTCCAACGCAGACATCAGAGACAACAAAATTTGTACATTCGAAAAAAAAAAATTATCAAAAGTAACAAATTCGCTACAAGAGGAGTAAAGGTTTGATAGTCCATAAAATTTCAGAATTTAGGCCATATAACAAACATTTACTTGTATACAAAACAAAGGAGGATTGACAAAAAACAAGGAGGAGTATCACATCAATTTAAGAGCGCTAAATACGTTTTGGGAAAAAATTTCATGTACCATCACAATT
>JAOBRC010372903.1:0-12623 GCA_027575255.1 Scolionema suvaense
ATGTTCTGTCAGTACTGCAGATTCACTGTTCCCTGTTCTCTATAAAGAAACAAATTTTATACTAGAAGTGCATTCCATTGTCTTTTCTTTTCTGCGGTGCCGGTTAGAAAACCTAGTGGACAAGACATACAGGACGAGCAGAAAGGTTCGCGCTTCATAGAATCTGCATATATCGTAAGGTATATTTAGTATCAAAACAGGGCGTCGTGCGTGTGTGCTGCCAGTGTGAGTGTCATCCACTGCTCGTGACTAATGTTAGCTAGCTACCAGATAGCAGATGCTACACCTTGGACAGCGGGCCTGCTGCCTATTTGCAGACGACAGAGATCAGGCTAACTGGCCCCTCTCTATGCGGTGCACATCATTTGGTCCCAGATTTCTTTCTCATTTGTGTTTGTTTCTGTTAATTATTGACGGATTGAATTTTGATTTGATGTCGTGTATAGCTAGCTATATATATATTTTTGTGTTGTTGGACTTGCATTTTTGATATACTTGATACTTAACCCTTCCCATTACATCCAATCTCGATTTCTTCTTCCAGCTGGCATTGCCATGCAGATCACCACCAACAACATTTGAATGTTGAAGGTAGCTAGCTAGGTAGGAAATACGGGGCAGAGCTGTGGGTGGCTTAGCTATATTTTTAATAGCTCCAATATATTTTGTTCTTGGTTTTCTGAAAACTAGATAGTAGCTTTGTGTAGCTAGCTACCTACCTTATGTTGAATGGTCAGTACCACTAGCCACAGCTAGTTGGTAGTCACAAGAAATACCGGCGCTATTACACTTTCGTACCCCCCTCACCTGCCGGTGTTCAGTCGCTGGGCAGCATCAGTGGGGACGTAGTGAGATCATCGGTCACGCGGTCGTGTAACGAGCCGTATAGCTAGGTAGTGGGGTACGAAAGTTAATAGCACCGTAATACCTAGTCTGGAAACGGGCATATCCCATGGTTTCCCGCGCAGCATGTTGAAATGCACCTATGACAGACATACCAAGTCTCCCGCATTGAGTGGGAGACTCCCGCAATTTCAGTATTTCTCCCGCGCAGAATGAAACCTCATGAATCTCCCACTTTCTTAAAAATTCTCCTGCTCACTCTTGAGTTAGTAAAGTGGAATTTTTCACTGGTGCAAGTGTTGAAAATTTTGCTGGTCAGTGATTTGTAGTGCATAAATTCTGATGTATTGACCTAGATTGAACAAACCAATTTGCAACGAGTATATATATATGCACCTAATAAGGCCCTTTCACTGCAGAAGTTATGTACCCCCCATTCTCCCCGACCCTTGGCGTGGTACTAACAGAATCACTCCCCTATCTGATTTCTCCCTCTCACCTAATGCTGGACCTTGGCAGCTCTGCTCTGAGCGACAGCTAAGGGGGGTCGCTTGCCAGCTCATTTAATATGCACAAGTCAAAACCTTATGCGAAACTTGAAACTTTCACAGAAATTTCCTCTCTTTTCAGTTAAGGGATGCATATTTCAGTGGAATAGGCCCGAATTTACCTGAAGAGGTCAATTAAGAATTTAGAAAAAATTTTCACGCAAATTTGATGAAAAAGATGACTGCAAAACTGACTTCTGACTTCTAATATACAGAACAATCTGCTATGTGACAATCTCAATTTTGTTCCCTTACGATATATATACTTCCATGGGCCGTCCTATCAGGGTTCTGCGCGGTGGGCAGCGCCGGGTGGTATATGCTGCCCAGTAGTTATCATCAACCGCCCACCACTCATGAAGCTCTTCCAGTGTTTCTTAATCACTCCAACTCATAAGCATAGGTATCAAGCTTAAGCTAACAAAGGGAACATAATCGGCACCCGATCTCCTAGCACTCGGCACTTAAAAAAGTACCCAGTATGTTTCCCATGTAACAGCAAAACGAAGATTCACGTTTGAACAAGGAAAAGTGGTAGCTGAAGCTATTGATTAAACTTCACGGCTTCTGGTTTCTGAAACGCTGTCAAACATGTTTGGAATTTACATATGCTATATGGTTCAAGGAGAACACGGTTTCACATTTTAATTGGACAAATAGATGATCATCCAAGCCATTTATATTTCTATCTACTGTATTTAAGTCTCAGTAAGTCTGGAAATGGGAAGCGATTCTGGTGAGTCGTTTCATTATCTCTATATTGGATTTCCAATTCATGGTCAGACACTGTCTGATTACTCTGCCAGGGTTACTCCATGTTATTCTGTATTCCTAATATTGGCGATGGAAAGGAACGGTACATGGAATCGAGATTGAATAAGGTATGTACATTGTAGGTGTTAATTATGTGCCGCTACCATATGTAATTTTTGCTTTCATCAACAAAGTTCCGTGATCTGGTTTTCCTCCTTTAATTAGTTATAAATGTTTGTGGCAAGATAAAGTATATTTGCCTTCCCAATATTTCGTGACTTTTTTTTTACATTTACTCAGACATGTTTGTTGGTGAGGTTTTCAATTCTGTAAGTCATGATTAGTACATTAACCCTGTTTGGTATTCGTGATTTTTGCTCGTTTTTACTACAATTTTTAAACAAATATAGCAAAAATGGCAGTTTAAACACATAAAACATGTCTCCAGTTGCTCTAGGAACAATTTTGATGAAAAAAAAAACGAAAAAAAAATTTTGAAAATTTTGGTCCGAAAATCCAGGTGACGTCAGCAAAAATTAATGGCATCATCAAATATGTTTTCATGTCGCATGACAGTTTAAAGGCTGCACTATGTTCCTGGTAAGTTTTACCCTTATTTGTGCTGATTAAGGTACTTTTTACTATGGGGGGTGGGGTAATTTTACGCCCCCCTACCATGAACATACATAAAAAAAGCCCGTACCAAATAGGGTGAAGTTAAGTAAAACAAGTCAAAATTCTCTGTATCTCTATCTCTATCAGCTGAATGATTCCAAATTTTGGGATTACATAAAAAAGTTTCTCGTAGCAGCGGTTATGCCGTGCTTTACAAAGAAATGCAATAATGCTGTCACAATTTGTTTTTATTATGCAACAAGTCTATATGCATCTTTTCCGGTAAAAATTTGGTCTAATTTCGCGGTTTTGCGGATAAAAAGTTCTCTATTAGGAAAACTAATTTTCACAACACGTACATACCATCAATCTGCAAACTTTCTTTCCTCACAACATGTTTCATGAAGTCAAGAAAATAAAGAAACAGACATTCTTTATGAAGTCACTTTTGATCCTGCATATTTTGTTTCCATAAGAAAAAAGTTTATAAGAACTTAAAAGCTTTTAAGAGCTAAAAGTTAAGATCATGATTAGAACACACTTCCTTCGATCGAAAAAAAATATTTCATTGTAAGAGACCCACTGCTTAACAACAAAGTATTATGTTTTGCCAGTACTGGGCCAATCTTCCGTCAACTGACTACGAAAACCATTATTGTTGATAACTATGGAGATCTTCCGTAAAGTTTGCCTAAGAACGAGTTAAGAACACTTTAGGCCTAGCTCTGACCGAACACAGAGGCATTAGTCCAAAAAGGTGTGTTCTTATAAAAAACGTGTTGCTAAAAGTATTTAGAAAAACTTTCCAAACATTTTGTGTTGTAACTACGAAACATCGTGCGGGCACAATAAGGAATTCCTTATAAATCGCGCAGGCAAAATCCCCTCAGCTGCTCAACGTATTGGCCTTTGTTCATTTTGTTTACTCCATTTGGAATAAAATCGAAACGCAATCTGGCGTGACGAACGAACACCTGGCACCACAGGAGAACGCTCTCATCGAACACTAACAAGGAAGGTAATCATTAGCTTCATGATCAGGGAATGTGGTTGGCGTTTGTAAACTATAAAGCGTGGTCAGTTCAACGTATTCAAAGTTATCTGAACAAAGCAATTACTAAACAAATAATTCTGAACCTTATCGACCAATATCTACAAGCGTGAGCATGAGCTTCCTTGCATGAGCCAAGCAGGCAGTGATAAGATAAAATCTGACGTTTTGCGGAACAAGCAAAGTTTTCATGCACTGTTCTTAGAGCATGTGCAGTTAGTTTAAAAATTATGTTGTGTCCCACAAGTAAAGAACAACTTGGCTAAGGGACGCCACCAGGGGCTCACGGATGAGGTTGAAGCTAATCCGGAGTAGTTACCTCGACTATGGTCATAGCACGGTTCGGCGAGGTGGCAAAGACCTTCTGGAAGCCTGGTTTGGGGTTCCAGGACGTGAGGTGCCCCCCATTCCTGAAAGAAAATTGTGTACCTCTGCTCGCATGGGCGTTCTTCGTGACCAGCGCGGTCAGCCGTGCGGGCACATATTTCTAGAATGAGAAGCCTATAGCCCTCTGAAAACTTCTGGAAGATGTTTAACCACGAAAATTCATTCCCATTAGTTCCTTTGATAAGCTACCACCACGAAAATTAATTCCCACAATAATTTCTTCCCCGAAGGTATTTCCTGGAAGAAAGAAATATCTTCTCACAAGATAGCTAAAGCATGGAGCTTGCAATTCTTGCAAGCTTCATTATAGCTAGAAAAACATGGCTAATTTTGCCCAAAGTCCTCGCAGGTATGTCTTTGTCACAAAGCTGAACGTGGAAACAAATAAATTTTGGAAAATCACCCTGGTATTTGATATATAATTCTGCATTCTGTATTCTAATTGATATATTATTCTGTATTCTAAGCTTTTCTTTTGGTTATTTTCTCCAGAAATATACAAGTTCTACTAGGTTTCACAACCATGCATATTAAATGAGCTCTTGCCATCCCCTTTAGCTTCGCTTGTGTGAAGCGTTTTTGAGGACAAAAAGATAAGACGTGATAAAGAGTGAGCTGTCAGACTAGCTTCGCTTCTTGTGACTATGCTACCATCATGAGGGACAAATTCACTTCTCTTCTCCCAGGGTGCAAACCGCACCTTGGCAAGGCATTTGATGAAGGATAGTGTTTGGGGTCAGTTTTTATTGGCTAGAGTCTGGATCAAAGTGCATGTATATAGCTAGAGAGCATATAAAGATAGCTACCTAGCTAGAGAAATCAATGGGTTTCTTAGAAGTTTACATACCTGGTAACAGAGGCTCCACCTTCACATTACGGGCCTGCTGCTTGAGCGCAGAGACTAGGGCAGTCAGCCCCTCTAGGAAGAACAACGTCTGGCTCCATGTAATTAGAAGTTAGCTAGGTAGCTAGAAACAAAAGTCGTAGCTAGCTAGCCAGCTCGCTAGCTATGAGGTCAAGGTATACACTTCCGAAAGGTAAACTTTGTTAATATTTCCAGCATCTGTGACAGGTATCTTTTATTACTAATGAGTTAAAGCGGGTTAAACGTTAGGCTTCAAATTTGTGACAATAAGTCCCTGAAAGAAAACCTGGAATGTATGAAGATCCTACGCAATGTGTAGATGTAGCTAGACTCTGACAAATGGTGCAGCAGGAAGAAATTTCTGTGAAGTGGGTGTCCAATCAACAGTACCTTGCCGACTGCCTGACGAAGACAAGTGCCTCCTGTGATCAACTCATGAATGTGTTGATCAAAGGCGCTTTCTAAAGTTTATTGCTAATGGAACTGTAGCTAAATATTGTGTACAGATCGATTATGCAATTGTAAATGAATTGACGCCTTGATGTGCATGGACGGCATTTTTAAGGAATTGTCGGACAGTTGAGTTTTGTAAAAGTTTGTACGTGGACAATTAATGCATCATTTCACAAAGGGACCAATGTTTATGTCGCCTCGTGTTTCAATAGTGCTCTTCAATTCAGTGCAAAGTATTATTGTAACTGGTGCTTGACGAGTCATCGTTATATGACACAATAGAAGCTAACCGAAGAAAGAAGAGCACTTCTGTTATTCTTTAGGTGCGCTTTCCATATCTTCATTAGTAGGATCTGGTTCCAGGTAGAAGTCCCAAGCCTTTGTAGGTAAGGCGTATGGAGGCTATGTTGAGGAACTTGAAGCATGGGCCATAGTTACAGATTTATATCCAAAGAAACAACAAGTTTGTGGTGCTCTCAGGAGGATTCCTTGCAGATTAGAGATAAAAATGATCAGTAAAATGAAGTTTAACCACCTAGGCAAAGACGATGGTCTACAAACATTGATAACATTTATGGATCTGCTATTTATGAAGAAAGATGCGTTGACTTTTTGTGAACACTATGTCAAATTTGATCGTTTCCGGATTCCCAAGAAACAATAGAAACCCATATAAATCACTTTGAAAAGTTTTACTGTCAGACTCAGAAGCATGCAATGGTCCTTTCCAGTAACGCTTTTAAAGGAACACCGCGGTAATTTTTTACGTAGCCTTAAAAAGTTTCTCCATCATGCCCTGAAGCAAGATTTTCCCACCCATTCTATTAAAAATCGAGTGTTTTTACTAATCATCCCTCAGATTTGTGTGTTCTGAATGCTAGCGGTAGCAGCCATTAATCATTTCCTCCTCGCAGAGTCGAGAGGCGAAACACTGCTTCAAAGAAGAACCAGAACAACCAATCAGATATGGACGATTGGTTTAGGAACCAAAAGCATTGCGGCGTGACACTGACGTCAGAAATGCCAGGGGGTAGCAATGGTCTTTTGAAAAGTGCATCAACTATGTATTTTATCTGATAGGCTCATTTATCAACTATAAGCGTAAAAAATTAAATTCATAAATTTCAAGGTCTTTTTGAGAAGTTCAAAGGAGTAAAATGAAATTAAAGTATCTCAGACTTTGCATTATGATACAGTTAATCCCCCCCTGTATAATGCTAGACACAACCAAACAAATCATGCCGAAGGGACAGAAACAAGCGCAACGGTCTGAAATCTGCAGAAACTGTCTTGCTGCTAGTTGTTAGTGGATTAGATGCTTGTGAAGTTTTAGAGTAGAAGCATGATTTGTTGTGGTAAACGCTAAAAGGAAATCATTGGCTACTTGGAAGAAATGCCAGCTGTTCTCTCTGTTCATAAACTTATGCGATCGTGTGACAAGAAGCTTTAGAGTTTGGAGCTTGATACCGATATTATGATGGCAAATGGGAATGTAGCTAACATATGCATCGATTCAAATGAAGTTTTTGTAGAAAAATTATGCGTCATGTTTCTAGAGATTGTGCTGGACATTGAAAGTTTGATAAGTGATAAGTGAGAGGGCGGTGAAAATTTTAGGGAGCTGATACTTGTAACAGAATGCAGTAGTTTCAGTCCTGGTCAATGTATGTTCGACGATGAGCCTGACGGCGAAAGGTTTGCGTTTTTTCACTTTCTTGTCAAGATAGTCGTATGTTGAAATTACTGTGGAAATATGCAGCTAAGAATTTTGCTATGCATTTAGGCCTACTTATAATTTACCTGTTACTTATAGCTACCTAGATACAGTCTAGCTATCTCTACCTTTACCACTATGTGCCGGGTCTATCATTTTGCAATTTAAGTCCCTAGCAAACATTGCATCAGTTTGCTGCGCTTTTCTGTTTGCAGGATTTAACAGTTTTTGACTTCTATGTCGTCCGATAGCTGAATGCATTTATGCTGTTGGGGGCCATGTGACTACCGCCATTTCCAAGCTATGCATCAGGGCTGGATGATGGTCATTTCTTTCATATCCAGGCCTCTAGAGGAGACAAAACACTGCCGTAATCTCGAGTTGCCCGAGGTTGGGCAGCTGACTCTGGGCGGTTTGCTCCAGAAAATGGCGGCGTCCGTATGCCACCTTTGTAATGCTGAGTTTTGAATACTGTAGCTGATTTGCTAAAATTGATTGGGTGATATTGTTGTTCGGTCCCCACACCAGCTTATAAGCGTTTAAAAATTTAGATGGTTCTGAGTTGGACTTGGAAGACTAATGACTGGTTGTAACAGCTATGAATTATTCTTAAAAAGAAACATTGTTTGATCAAATGAAGGTTGCTTTGCAGACGTTTTTTGGCCTTACTGCATGTGAGCACACATCAAAATGCGGTTTATCAAAGGAACACAATCCAATATTTTTTATTTGTTGATAGTATCAGATACTAGACTCATTCCATTCCTCTGTTGTTCATAGATGATCTACTGGTTCCTTACACTTAGAGGTTTCTAATTCTGTGAGAAGTAATTGGTAGTGCTCTTACAGTGTTTTCGATGGCTGAGCTCGTTCATGTGAACTGAAACAGCATGAATAATTGTGGGTGCATCGGTATTCAGATAATCCGTCAAGGGGTCACGCTGTTTGATCATTCTCCCAAGCACCAAGATACAGTAGTTTTCGGTAAACAAGGATGTAATTCAATTTACAAACACTGTTGTTCTGCAGATTTGGCATGTCTGCAGCTGATTGATACTGGTGATAGCACCCTGTGACCTCATTCTGAAACTGCAGAAGCTTCTTGGCTTGCGTAATTGATTGCGTGAGAGTATCCATATCAGACATCAAATGGTGGTAGCTGATGACAGCCAAGAGTTTTGCTCCGGGAGAAAATGGAATCTTTGAAATGTAGTATCTGGTGAACAGATAATCTTTTTGATTTGAAGCTTATACCCCCCTCAGCAGTTTTTGGGTTGTTTTTGAAAAATTCCAGAAAGGGGGGGGGAGTTAGCAAAATTCTGTTTTTGAGGGGGGTTCATCCGAAAAGGGGAGAAAAAAATTAGAGGGGGGTTACCAAATTTTAGTAGCAACTGTAGGGTTCGTGTTTGAAATACCCATGAAATATCTTTTTCAACTGTTGGTTCCAAACTCTGCACTGATATTTTGGGTCTGAAGGGGGGTGCCAACCAGAGGGGGGTCAAGGAAAATCGAACTCCAAGGGGGGGCTGGGGGAAAAGGGATGATATGAATTTTAGAGGGGGGGTTAGGACCTTGATAGAAACTATGTTACTTGACAGTAGATCATGTACCGCAGCTGGTGAACTAGATAGAATACTTCCTGTACTCTTTATTGGTTAGCAAACTTGACGAAGGAAAGAAATTCCCAAGTACAACATCATTTTTTTGTTTGGAAGTGGTGACAAGCTGGAGTCACTACATAAGTTGCAGTTGCCTTGTGTTGTTTATGGCGGGAAGGTGTTAATCTAAATGGATGTTGTGAAGAGTGACATCAGATTTGCTTAGCAAAGCAGGTCAAGAAGTCTCAAATGAGGCTTGATTTGGTGAAGTGACCATTCCAAAAGTGTATGCTCTGGAAGGGGGCGGGGGGGGAGGGGGGTTAATGTTGAAAATGAAAAAAAATGAACAGGGGGAGGGTGCTTCGAAAAAAAAAGCATGTCATCAACACAGCACAACTCCACCATGCTCAGCCCTCGTAATTGCCATGCTGTCAATTTTTCTTTCCCTAATCAGTCAGCATTTGTGGAGGACGAGTGCACAGATAGTTATATCTTAAAAGAGATTGATTGATTGATTTCCGAACGTGTACACAGTAAATGACTCACCAGAAATGCGGATCACCAATACTTTACCACAGCTTGCCAGTGGTTACTAAAATGATAATGACATAAGAAGATATTAACATTGGCCTGACTTCTCAGACTTCCAACACCAGATCCAACATAGCAATAGAATAACCAGAGAAGTTCATAACCATACCATACTTCTCTGGAGAAACACAACTTCTGAATACATATGTACAGGTTCTTCTGAAAGTTTCTACTGCAGTTTCTCCTTCATATCCTTATATGTTAACTCAGCAGTTGCTCTTGCGAGTCTCTCTGTGTCACGTTTTGGGCTGAAGTTGTGTGATTTTCTATTGATTTATGTGTATATAATGTCATTGTATTCCTACAGGTTCTATGAGGTGGCCCCTGGCTAGAAATGCCCACCAACCTCCCACTCTAGATAGGCGGCACCACTCTCCCTGTGTTGATGGTCTGTGGGATTGGTGACATGAAGGTGTTATTACATTGAACCAAAAGTACAGGTTAATTACCACCATCCACCAGAGTGGCTCAAGAGATGGAAGTTTTCCGGAAGGAGCCGGAAATCTGGATTATAGAACTGAGGCATTGTCTTATTCCGGATACAGTTTAACCCTATTCATCATACCGGGGGGCGGGGGGGGGACGTTTTCCGCCACTTTCACATATTGATCGATGTAGACGTTTTTTGGCTACACCTTGGAAGCCCGTTTTTTGTGACTTTTCATAGTTTTTTATACTGAACACGATAGCATAAGTTTCATTTCCCATTTGCGAGGGGATTTTGGGAGGGCTCTGGGTTTAAAAATGCGGAAAAATCGCTCAAAATTCTGACTAATCGTTCACTTAAATCTCTTGCTGCGTCTCAAGTACACCTTTTGGGATCATCATTTAAGTTTTATTGTAGTCACAGGAGACTAATTTAAAAGGTCTATGAGTTTTGCGAGCAGTGGACAATTGCAAAACATGTTGCAGGTGACGAAACGCCTCAGGGAAGAATTTTCGTCGAAATGATGCAAAATTGACTAAATGTCAAACAGTGTACCTTACAAAACGTGATGCTGAAGCATTTCTTGGACCTCCCAAAGGCCCAATTTTAGTTTGTTGTACTCCTAAAAGATTGTTTTAAAGCACAGTATATATTTCATGGTCTAACAGGTACTTTCATGTATTCAACCTGAAGGTGGCATGGCAGCTTCTGCTCCCTTCGGTATTTCTGAAATTACGAGAACTTCTAAAGTCTTCATAGACATTGTGTGATCGAAAAAAGAAGTTCCAAAATTTATGCGTTTCGTTTAGCATGCGAACAGTGCAAATCACATTTTGGGCTCCATTTCAAAAACACAAAAACCACTTGATCCAAGTTTATAAATCAGATATCAATGGAAAGCACTCAACAGTACTGTTCTTATGAGACTCAATTATCATAGGTTTATTCAGGAAAAGTACAATGAATAGATTTGTCGAAAAGTACCCAAAATTGTATGTTCAGATCTCTGATAAAGTCATAGACCACACCCTATTTCCCCATTGATATGCAACATGTCACTATTGTGCATTAGGAACGCTTCCAGTGTTTGCAAAGTTTCATCGCTCTTTGATGAGCAGTTCCAAAAACAGTGCTGCAAATAACGAATTTTGAAGTGGCCGGTTGTTTTCTTGCAATGTGGGCTTGTGCACAAAAAACTTCGTCTGAGGAAAATACGTTTTTGGCGGGCGGTGAAGTATTTTCAAAAATTTCATTGCTAGATTCTCAACTCACTTCCGCAAAACAAGAAAACAGTTACCACATCTGTAGTGCATTCCTGTTCTGCGTAATGTTCATCGCAAAACCCTTCAAAGAACATAAAACAGCCAACAACTCCTTCTAGAAAACAGTAATCCCGAGTGGGATCGCATCGTCTGTAACTAATCCGCCATTTTGGAGTTATAAGGTTGGTTCTAAATGCCATACGTCAAAAGGATATTACTACAGGCAATCAAGGAGTCAAATCTGACGATGGGGAAAACATTCGATCAAATATGTCTCTAAAAACAATTTTCTATGAACTAATTTATTTTTTTGGAATGATTTGCAGTCCCCAAAGAACAAAATGGTACATAGTAAAGTTTTACTTTCACGTCAAACCTGAGAAAGAGCTGCGCGGAATTTATGTTTTGGTTGCATGCATAGCTTACAAACTGGTGGTGCAGTGCTTTGCAATTAAATCTCAATTCAGCACAAAATCAAAGCAAAAGAAGGAGTTGGGCGCTCTGTTATGAAGCGCACAAAATTTACTGGGGCGCATGCTGTGCGATATCGTAAGTGGAACTAGGGGTCGTAAGGGGATGTATCTTTATTTGACCAATATACATACACTCTTTTTTATAAGCATAACGCTTATAAGCATATTCAAGCTCAGAAACCCAAAAAAGTAAGCATATTGCTAAGCATAAGCCTAAGCTGGGCAAGGACCTAGCCAAAAACAGTTTCAAACTCAGTGAAAAAACTAGAAAGTAAACTGTAGATTGTGCTGAAAATTGGACAGTCAGGACTAAATACAATAGCTTGAAGTAATCCTGCATAGTGCTTGAATCTTTCAACAACATCTATTTCAGACTGAAATAAGACTGTTCATTGAAACTTTCATTGAATTGCTTCAAAAGTTGAACGCTTTAATAAGGCCTTTGCTAATCATACGGATAAGCATAATTTTAAGCTCAAATTGAAAAATTGCTAAGCATGAGCTGAGGTGACATTTTATTGTATGCTCATAAAAAAAAGAGTCTAGGTACACCTTAAAATGCACCAACGATTGCCAAAGTCACAGAACATTCACCGTATTTGTTTGACGAGAAGTTAAAATAAAGATATTGCATTTAACCTGGTGTTTTATTTGTTTCTTGTGTGGTTCTATATACATAATCCATACCGGGAGACAACTAATACTCAGCATATATATACTTCACAACTTTATCTTCCGGAGTATCTTTTCTTCTATATGACTTACGCTCAAGTCTCTAACGTACAACTCTGCTCACAAATAAAGAGCACTCGAATATACCTCGTGGAATACATCACGTGACCACCAATCAGCTCATCCAAATATTATTTAGTCATAATTATGCTTATGCATACATTTATTTATTCCTACGGCACGCTGCATAATAAAGTGCGCGTTTTCTAACACAACACTGGCCATACAGACATGTGTAGAGTGAACAGAAGCTTGATTTTCTCAAGGTCACACAAGCCAGTGGTGGGGCAAAAGTTCATGCATTGCATCTC
>JAOBRC010373014.1:0-12623 GCA_027575255.1 Scolionema suvaense
AACTTAAGTCGGCCATTCATATCGTTTGCAATGAGCTCTATCGCAAAATGTAAGTATCTACTGAGTGAAAATTACTTGCATTTGACCAAGTGAACAGAACGCTTTGCTTATGGGACGCTAAAGCAGGCTGTCCTCAGATTGAATGTTTTGAATACTTCATTAGAAAAGGAAGACGGCTGCCTAAATGCCTTCCATTTTAATTTCAGTAGTACATCGCGTATCATTAGTTATACATGATACTCTCAATATGTAGCATGGGCGAGGTAAACGTTGAATGAATGTTATTCAACATGTCGATTGATTCTTAAAGGCATCTTCAGACTTTTTATTTCAAATGAATGACACCATATATGAGTGTTGTTGATACAGAAATCTATACAGCATGCCTCACTAGACGAAATCTGCTGAGTATCTAAGCAGTTGTTATAGTAAAGAGCATTTTTTGATCATGAGTGTCAATTTACTCTTTATTGGTGTAGAATAAAACATTTATCAGCCTCTGTCTTTGTCTGATCTTTTGACCTACAGACTTCAAAGGGCGATGAACTGTAATTCAAAGATGATAACGTTCGCTAAGATGTCCTTGCTCGGTGTTCGGAGTACATGCGTTGCTCTAGAGGCATTCAGTGCAATGGAAGTACTCCGAAGATTTCACCTAAAATCAGCTGCTTTCATTCTCTGCATGGGGGCCTGCCTGCCTAAAGCTTCAGAATAGGGAAACGGAAACATCTCCTTCACGTTACGAACATTCTGTATGAAGATCTGAGCGAAATGCATATATTTTACTGCAGAAAAAATCAGAATAATTTTCAACGACATTGGTCGACATACACTGAAAATGCAGGCGGGAAATTTACGCAGCAAACACTACTGTTCATACGATCAAACACTTCAGTTCGTCACTGCCAGACATGAGCAGCAAATGAGCAGCTTTTCTGAAATTCCAAGGATTTACTACTGCAAACAACTTGTGCGCTGCTCACCAGCTGATGATGTATTGCAATGACAGAATGAAACATCCCTTCTTGTGGACAATTGCGTTTCCAGTATAACTTCTTGTGCTTTTCCTGGTACTTAATAATATGTCGAGATTAAGTTTGTGGTACTTTCTCTTAATGCTGCTATACGTGTAAAGTCGAATTACAATGCTCTTGATGTTTCGTCGGCAAGTTCTTTGATTTCTGAGAATATTTTATATTAAGAGTACCAGTAAATCCAGTAACAGTTGCTCAGAAGCTCAGCAATTGCTAACTGCCTCCCGGGTAGTTGCTCCCTGTGATATTTGCCCATTGTGGCATTTTCGATCTGTGGCATTTTATCACTATGACCAATTCTGTACTGTGACGTTTCCTAAACTTGCGCTCAATTATATTGGTCAGCTTAAACAAAGCTTGTTGTAGATGCTTTTTCATAAAAAAAATGTCTCACCTCACCCAAGAAGTTCCTTGCCTCAGTTTTCTTACCAATAGCTCAAAACTAACTATCATTACTGTAAAAACAAAATGATTCTGTCGTGACTCTTGGTTTTGTATTAACTTCTGTATAACATAGTTTAGCTGTTTTACTATGTGTGTACACTTATAACTTCAACTCTTTCATGGCTTTCCGGCTAATTGCTTGTAGGCAAGGAGTTTCTGTGTTTTAAGATTTCAGCGAAGTTGTTTTTTTGCTGTGTGACTTCCTTGCTTTGTAGGAGCAGAAGCGTCACTGCATTTAAGATTCGACATTGACTCAATGTCATTTGAAATGGGCATAACTTCCTGGTTAGGTGAGCAAGTGTCGCCATATTATGAGCACATAATTGTACCCAAGTGTCTCGTCAGTTAATGTCCACTGGGGAACTGTCCCGGTGTCGATTCTGTATCTGTGTGGGTACAGATCTTCTTTTTTTCATACCCATCAGGTAATTTCAGTTCAGCTTGATGTATATGCCTAAATTTTTCGTGGTTTCAGAGTCCATTTATGCTTATCATTATGCTTAATTTGCTGAAGCTTTGAAACACGAGAAGGTATACCTATAATTTATTAGTTTTTCATTACTTCTCTGGCATTGAACGATGATTTGAAATCAAAAGTTGCCAAACTCGCCATTTTATTACTCAGCATTTACAAGAAATATTGAAATGGCTTGGCAAACCTATGTGTAACAGCAAAAAAGCAGGCTTTGCAAAAGCTGAAGAAACAACATTCATTAGAAAAAAGTAAATAATTACCGGTGAAACCAAGCAACAAATAGGCAGCAGAGAGATGGAGCTATAGTTTTCTTTAACCTGGCGGGAGCCTTTTTTATCAATGATATTCATTTTCAGCCTGAAAGTATGCTTAAATTATGCTTTATGTTTTTGGAAACCTGAGTCTCAATATGCTTATAGGCTTTATCCTTATAAAAAAGATGAACCGCACTAATTTCATAGTTCTGATGGGAAACAAAAGATGGAAAAAATGAACCTGCTTGCTATGTAAAGCTAATACATATTTGTCCCATATGAAATATGCTGATTCTATTTGAACAAAGGGTTTAAGCGTCCCAGGTACCATCAAGTGAATACAGCTGGTGGCCACTGGGGAGGTGATTGCCATTTCGGAGATGGCCGCTATTAGAGGCTCGACTGTATTTATACAATAAACAACCATCATCTTTATGAATCCTAACTTCATAATTTATTACAGGCTAGACTGTAATTCAAGGACAAAGAATAAATACACGAGGAGGGATTTTATTCTTAGCCTTCCATTTTTAAGATCAAATTTGCCTATCACGAACTCATTCTGAGAAGTTTTATTTCATTTTAATTATATCAGCAGGTTTTATAGAGTATTTACAATTCGAAAAGAACCCCTCCTCCCTCCCTCTCTCTCCGTAGCTTCGGTCAAAAAAAGTTGCACCTAAAGGACATAAATGGAGTTTTATGCAGCCAAGCTAAGGGATTAGAAAACAGCCAAGAGCAACCACAACCTCATTTATATGCAGGTATATGTATCTTCTCCTCCGAAATTTTTCGATAACTTTTGAACGGCTATATATATGTGTCTAGATCTTGGAAACTTTTAATACTTATTCCTCATGTACATTGCGTCTACATTTGAGTTTGTTTAGATTACTGGTTCAAAAGTTGTGAAAATTTTCTCGGAGTAGTTTGACACGGCTCCATTGTATTTCACGTAGGTATTTTGAACAGGCTCGCACAGCAGGGTGATGGTAGGCTTTCTTCATTGCCAATTTGAAGCAAACTTAGGCACAATGAACCCGCAGTGGGTGTTTTCTGGAAAGTTGAGTGCCGACGGATTATCCATGCAAAATTTCAGGTCACTTGGAGATCCCTATCGGGAGACAGGTGGAGGAGGTAAATATACGTCCCCTCACTAAATGGGGGTTAGCCAGACCCACCCCACCACCCTCTCCCCTCCTAAATAGGGTTAAACTGCGCAACATAAGAGTATGATGGCAACGTAGTCAAGCAAGAGGCAATCCAGTTTGTAAGAACGCATGCATGAGTAAATGGAACTTTTCTTATTTCAAGGAATCCGAAACATTCTGAAAAAAGAAGATGAACCTTTACCACCAGCCTAGCTCTTATTCTACTATGAAATGTTCTCCCAAGTGGAACGGACTGCTGGGTCGGATCGCAGCCTCTCTTTCATAGTATTACTTGCTTAGCCAGTTCATGTCTATTCTATGATCATTGACTCTTTCCAGGCACAGGTGTTGTCGTTTTTAGAAATGCACTACTAAATTTAGAGAACACAGCTCAACTACTGTATAGCGCCAAGGAGAGATCTAGTCTGAGGTTGGAAGAGCTGGGTTAATCTACAACCTTGAACAAAATAGATGGCCACTTTTTTAACGAGTACATTGCAACAAAGACAAAGCCCCCCTTGCCCCCCAAAAAAATGCTGTGGGGAAAATGAGGGGGTGGATGGCATTGCCTAGATTAAAGCGCCAATTTTCAATCTTCTCAACATTGTGCAGGGAGGACGGGAAATAGGTGGCCAAGTATTTTGTCCGAGATTGTAGCCTCTTCGCAAACAGCTGGAGAAAGTTAGCTTCTTTCACGATCTGCTAACTTTAATACGCTAGTGCTATTTGGTACGTTACGTATTCAATACCTTATTGCCTCCTGCTTTCATACTGGGCCGATTGCAATAGACAAGTTCGGATCTAGGCGCGCATTCTAGCTGTTGCTACGATATATCACATAATCAGTAGTTGTGCCTATGCCTTGTTTTCGCGAGATCTTCCTAATTTTTACCAAGCTGCATAACATGAGTGTCCAATATTAGACTTAGCAACCAGGTGAAGTGTGTTAGGTCTGGGAGCAGGCTAGCAAATGGCTCTCTGATGTCAAGACCTACACGATACTTTAAATCGTGAGGGTCTTGAACAAAGGCTACAATCCCAGACGGAATGTTTTCGCCAAAATGGATAATTCTCTTTCTCAATTTCAGTGTTGTATTCTGTTTCACCTTTATCCATGCTCGGCTATCTCTGACAACAACATCAATTCCACGGGGACAGGGATATGTCTAATTAGGGTCAACAAAGAAAAAAAGACAAGATAAGAGGTAAAATGGCGAAATATTATATCCGGGATTGTAGCTATGGATTGCTTCATCCTAGAGATGAGTCATGTTTGATGATACTCCGCTGATCCTGGTGGGACCCGGCGGGATCCAGCCCCGCTGTAACTTTTTAAAGCATGCAAAAAACTAGTGATGAGATCTCAAATAATCTTGAGCTCAGGCCAAAGCTATCTGCTTCCTCCAAACAGAGAACATGTTACGCCTTCTCATAGCGTCTTGTTTCATATGTTTCATCAAGGAACTTCTACACTGTAGAGGTTCCTTGGTCTCATATACTCAGCATACTTGCCATCAATTTGAATCTATCATGCAGGTTAACACACTACTCAGGGACGTAATTTCGGTTCGAATATTGGGGGGGCTACTAGGTCCTGATACATCCTTGTTGTGAAAAAACCTGGTGAAATTTGCCTATTCAGAGGACAATCTACTGACCAACGTGTTTTTCAACGCATCTGTGACGTATTTTTGACTCAATCAGTAACACCAAGCGGCATAATGTTTAAGTTTTACTACAAAATCTTAGCGGTCACAAAATATTGGGGGGGCTCGAGCCCCCTCTGCCCCCCCATGAATTACGTCCCTGCTACTGCAAGTCCATAAGCTCCAAGTCAAGTTTCGTTCTTATTCCTGTCTTTGAAAGCGCTTCGGCATCTTCCTTGAAAGAGCAAACAAACGCTTCGGTGCTAAGGCATGAGCAAATTAAGTTAAAGCAGGGTACATAGGACCCTTTTCATCTGACTTGCAAAATTGCACGAGCCTATTGTGGTTCTATATATAAAATGGTTTACTCGAAACAACAAGTATTAGAAATCCTTCCAGTGGTGCATATATAGAATATTTAATGCTGTAGACATTTCTACTATCCGTACACTGAATACTGAATCTCTATAATTAAGGAAAAAATTTTTTATATAAAAGTCTAAGCCTAAAAGAAGTCCGGCTTTTAAGCGTATCATATACAGATAATTACCTATTACATCATTATAACGCTTTGCTTGAATCAAAAATAAAATATTTATAATCGGGAGCAATTTTCTAGAGACTGATGCGTGGCTTTTATGATTGCCTCGCGGCTTAGCGAGCTTATAGTCTATCCCGCGCGTACAAACAGTCCTTCCTCGATAACTCGAACTTTCAGAGGACCTTGAGAAATGTTCGACCTGTCCAGAGTTCGAGTTATCGAGAGCTTTTTCATCGAATTGAGCTTGCACGGATTGACAGTTTAGTTCGACTTATCGGGTAGTTCGAGTTTTCGAGATTCGAGTTATCGAGTTTTAATGTCCGTGAGTTGGATTCTCTCAAAATGTGGAAGCTATGACGCGTTCCACGTGACTTCCACATTCCAACACTAAGTCGAGGTTGGAAGAATTTACAAGCACATCAGCAATTATGATCTTTATGCAATTGCTGCAGCTGGAGTTGATTGCTGATTGAAGCATAATTTCTTCCAACAACGGCAAACAATGAGAATTCAATAGAATGGCCGAACTTTACTGCAAACCAACTGTAAACTGATGAATTAGTTATCTGCGAAGCATATGCAGTCTTTGTGCCTCCTTTGGTACGTTTGAATGCTTCGTTCACCTAACATCACGCAATTGAAACGGAAGTTGCCGGGGCATCCGAATAAGAATGACATGGGTAAAGCAATATCGCAAAATTATTAAACTGGGAGAAGTCTCCAGGAAGTTCTATAACTTCTTCAATTTTCAATTTAGGGATTTTAAAACGACATCATACTTCAGGTCTTGTCTGACAACATACTATTTACAGGACGTTAATGCCTTTCTTCGTTTGACTGTGGATTTCTTAAAGGGCATTCTATTCAAAAACTAAATTTAGCCCTAAATGATACTACAATTTGACTAAAACGTATGGCTTCTTGCACCAACAGATTATTTAAAGGCAAGTCAGTAGTAGAACTATGCTTCATGCTTAACTTTAGAGACCACTAAGGTGATTTTGTCTGTACAAACACTACATGATTAGAACTGGAAGCTATCACATTTTGCACTTTTCTGAGAAACAACAAATTCTGATCTGGTGACAGAGAAATTTCATGGAAGATTGAATTTAATCGATCTGAAATCTTCAGAAAAGTTGCAAAATGGTCCTATCTGCAATATGTACTAAAATCGTGTCAATAGCTATCACCGTTTTTGCTTGACAAGCACCGTGGTGATTTTTCTGGTGGGGTTAAAGGAGAGCTCAACAAAACATGATACACAGTTTTTATTTCATGACAGAACATTGTGTAGTTCCGGAGATATTTAGTCCCAAAGTCCAGCAGCTACCATCTTGCCACTAATTATGCATGATGTCACTGGTGTCACTCTCAAAGTATCTACACTTTGATTCCAAAATACTCCACATTGAATGATTGTAAAGGGTTGTCTCTTTGATTTCATCATAAACCCAACTAACATGTTTAAGATCCAATAAAGAAAATAATATAAGGTTTTGTGTTACTAAGGAAATAGCAATGCTTGGCAACGGACCCCAATTACATCATGAAAAATCAAGATGGTATCTGCAGAACTAAGCAAGTTTTGCTATGATGTTGATGGGAAATCCCATGTTTTGCTGTGCTCTATCATCTGTTAGATTTCATTTTTGATCATTGTTCCCCTTTAACGCAGTGAAAATTCATACAACCTTCGGGAAAAATCATTAAAATATCAAATTATAGTACAGGGCATATTTCATTTGCTAGTATGCCTCTGAGTCATGTGTTAGCACTATAAGCCGTGCTTTGGTGGATATAAACTATCAGGAGGAAAAATAAATGAATGTTGTTTGTTTCGAGGAATTCAAAGGAAAAAATTATCAATAATGTGATTTGACGTTAGCAATACAGTAATTACCGTGAAAAAATTTGATATATTTAATTGCTTACCGAAGAATTAATTAACAAAAGTAGCAACAATATGTGGGTACACGCTCTTGGATAAAATAACCGGTTTGTGAGGTTTTAATTACGCCGCAGGAGTCACTTAATACTGAAGAAAAAGTTAGAACAGATTCACTTTTATAACTTTCATGATGAGAACAAGGATCTTTTAGAGGAACTTAATGCCAAGGTAGAAGGTAGTGATGATGAAAGTGAACAGTGATATTATAGTGCATCACCCAGCAGAAATTGAGTTTTTCTATAACTTGCCCGGTCTTTAAATAAGCCGCGTTATTTTCAGCCGTATCATTAATTAAGCTGCGTTTCTATTAAGTTGCATTTTTAAAGGTGCGGCATAATTAAGTACGCGGCTTAATTTGACGTAATAAGGTATAAAGTTTTTCCTCAAGAAGAAATCCTGATTTCACAACCAAGGCTTATGTAGTTCTGGAGATGATCAGTCCTACAGTGCTGCAGCCATCCTCTTGCCTCTAATTATTACACATGATATCGCTGGACTACAACTTAAATTATCTCAAGTTCGATACGAAAATACTCAATATTTAACTCCGTAGCTGGATTGGCTGTCCTGATCCTATGTCAATTGGCAAAGTTTGTTGTGCATCGACATGTGATGACGGATTAGCCCGTGGCCACTTACAGTTACTTCAATGAACTTATTGTTAACAGAGAGAACGTAGATAAGCAGTAACCTACAGCGACTTTGAAGCGACTTTGAAGACGAGAAGGGAGAAATGGCCTTCCTTTCGTGACCACGCCCGCTTTTTCCGGATTTTGCCAATTATGCCTATTTACAACTCGATGTTGAACCATGTATGGAAGCATTTCAAGCAAGCTATTGTTTTGAATATGTGCAAGACTTGGCCTGTAGTAGGAATATTGGCGAAGCCTCGTGCTTTATTGGAGCTGAAAAATGCAAAAAAAGTCTCAAAATTTATGTGAAGAGTTCTAGACTTAAAAGCCATTGCAAAAATTCCTCATCAAACCCATGTGTCCATGTGAAATGTTACGTAATAAGACAGAGGAAGAAGACATGTGCAATGAAGCAAGGCATCCAAAGCTAGGACATGAAAAATACTAAGCAAAGCCGAGGTAGAAGTCGAAAAAAACCCGTCGCTTAAAAAAGTGTACTTGCACTACAACCTGCATGACAATATTGACCATACTACAACGAACCAATTGACAGTGTCTGCCTCTGAACCAAAGAAAGGTTTATGGCAGCGAAAACACCGGAGTCTGCCAAAACCAAGGCAATGGGATCTACCTACATCAACATCGCCATGGGGAAAGAAGGTGAGCAAAAGAAGAGGGGGGAGGGGTGGGAATTTGTATATTTTAAACATAGTCGGCGTGCATTAGAGAATATTCAAAAGTAAGCTATTCACGAATTGCCAGTGCCAGTCCCACCTGGGCGAAATCTGACTATCAATTTCATCCAAAGATTCTTTTCAAGGAAGCAGTACTGGGTTTGCTGACCAATCTCGTCCCTTTTGCACCTGATTGTAGCTTATTTCTGGGCTAAAGTTTATCCTTTTTCACCAAACTTCATTGACTTCAATGATCTTTAACTTCCAAAGAAAGACAGGTGTCGACGTTTTGTAAGTGATATGTTGTCACACAATACCTCAAATATCGTTGTTTCTAATGATGCATCTTCAGCAACGGCGCGCTATGCAAACAGAAAAGATTTTGCTCCTATAATTTCTATGACGCGCCTTCCTAGGAAATCATCATAAGAAAATGTGCCACTTACAGGAAGGAGGGATCTTGTTCTTCTTTGGTGTTTTTACGCCTTTAAATCAAAAATAAACAGACTGACTGACATGGCTAAACCCGTTTTGTAAGAGCATTATTCAGCTTAGGTGTCTGCCAGTATGCGAGAGGCGTTTTACAAATGTTCAATACACCTTTTCACAGTTAAATTTCGTGCCCTCCCAATAGCGGCATCTGATTGGTTGCCGGTCAGTTCACTGGATGGTTTAGGCGCATCCAGTGAAAATGCGATGTAAACAAACCGACTTCAGAGCAATCGGCGATTAGTGTAACTACCATTTTTGCGTAACTGATACTATAGCAAATTGAAACTTTTGCCAAGCGAAATCGTGCTAAATAACAAGACGACGAGCGTCGATCCTCCTGCATGCAAATAATAATACAGCAGAGACTTACCAAAATTCTCCTTTGTGTAAGAGGAAGAAGATTGTACAATCAAGCTGTTTTTTAGCCGAGCTTTTCTCGTACCTCCACAAGTAAAGGCAAAGCCTCGCATTCTTATAAAAGTTCTTTTCTGAATCAGTAGTCTCTCACCTGGCGAGCAAATCCCGCCACAAGATATTTCCCCCCAAAACTACGAAAGATCACCCGTCCATCACACGTTCCGTCGTTACGTACTGCCTTCTAATGGTTTTTGTCTCAGACAAAAATGCTGAAGGAAGTCGGACAAGATTCCCTTTTCCAAAAAATGCACGCTAATTGATCATCGCATGATAGGTAAACAAGCAATTTGCGGAACTCTCCTCAAATAGCCCAGTGGGGGGATATCGGGCACGTGCGCCTGGCTAACGTCCAAATGACTACAATCTTGAAACCACTAAATCGGTCAGCGCGTAAATCATCGTACACTGTTTTATCAATATAAAATGCAAAAGAGCTGGCACATTATATTATTCGTTTCATACGAAAGGGTTCCTATATTTTGCAAGGAAATTTCCTCGATATGATAGAGAGAGCTTTATATTTTCCTTCCCGTCATAGAATGAAAACCAGAACTCTATGTCTCAATATCTTTCTATATCAACCATGATGCCTTCGTTGATTGACACAAAATATACTGAGAACTCAAACGATGGAGTTAGTACCAAGGAGGTTATTTAAACCTCTTTGTTAGTACGAAACACTAAGTGCAATGAATGACGTAACACAATAGGTATAATTTAGCTAAAAAGTTGTACAACTCCAGGGAGGGTCACACATAGCTGCCGCTCTCTCCTATTACCAGGGGTTAGGACCCTCTGTCCTTGGTTCTGTCGATGGAAAGGACACTATGAGCTTTGTTACGAACCTGCAAAGATCAAAGAAACAAGAACTGTGATTATACAAGTCGCAATTAGAACGATGTTGACATAACTGCCAGCAGTGATTGGGAATCAAACAGATGCGGATAACCTTCATTGGAAAATACAGTTCATGGTAACCACCTGTGTATCAGGACTTGCGACTCTGATTGTAGCTTTAAATGCATTTTACGGGCCCAACACTCAGCATAAAACACGTGATTACGAACACCATTGGATTTTATTGATAAAATTAAGCACTAATTTTGTATACAAGTGACGCACTAACATAACATACACACATCACAATACCGAAAGTATCGTCAACTTTGAAATGGGGAAGAGGGGGGAATATTGCCATGTAAACTGCCTCTTGAATGATGCTGGCGTAAAAATGATGCTTCGTTCAAAATATTTTGTCTGGGGTTGTCTGAGCATAAAAATGAATATATAGGGTGCAGTGCAAAGCAAAACAAAATCATTTTTGACTCATTCATGCCCGCAAACCAAGTCACAGTGCTAGCAACACGCTGACGTGCTATTTTACAAACAGTTCCCCTTCCACATTATATGGTACAGATACAAAGGACATCCCCAAGTGTGATCTGATACGGCACCAGTGCAGGAGGCAAACTGAAAAGTTACATGAGATCAATATCTCTGATTCAGATGCTTTGTCAAAGAAAAAGGTGCTATTACACTTTCTTACCCCCCACTACTTATACGGCTCGTTACACGACCGCGTGAACGATGATCTCACTACGTCCCCACCGATGCTGCCCAGCGACTGAACACCGTCAGGCGAGGGGGGTAAGAAAGTGTAATAGCGCCAAGAAAAAACACTCTACATTATTTCACTCTACAACATTTCTAATTCACATACTTTAAAGTCAAATAAAAATCACCCTACATAATGCGAACAATATTCCCTACCTACTCGGCCGGTTAGCTACCTAAAACGGTTAGCTACCTTGATGGTTGCCTACAACGGGTAATCGTCAACGGGTAACCATCACTTTTAATGAGATGCACCCTAGTTTCAAAGGCTAACAGTCCAACTTTTCTTTTACGAACTATTATTTTCTTTTTTTAAATTTGTGGCGATGGTTAGTCGTCGCTGCAATAGAGATTTCAATAAAATTTAGGGTTAGCTGCCCGTTGATGATTACCCGTTGACAGTTACCCCTTCAAGGTAAACATCAACTGGTAACCATTCAAACAAGCGTAGGAAAGAATTATCTCAGGCCAGAAAAGAAAGTAGCTATGCATCGTGATTAGAGGAAATCTCCCATTTCACATCTCATCCCAAGTTGTGTATACTTTTAGGTTGACCAACGTGTCCAACCCCATTTTCCATTTTGCAGATCAACTATTAAATTACTGGAATTTGTCTTCTTTCTATAACAGACTCAAGACATGTTTCACACAGAGGGACATGCCGTGGTACAAGGCTTTGAACGAAGGAAGCTACAGGTACCTCCAAGTAAGTATTAGAAGGAATAGGAGTTGTCCTCTCGCAGTGTACTATATTAGAGAGTCCTACAGCATCACGACCAGTACAAGGCAAAACGATCAAACATAAATAACCATATCGACTTGACTGGATATTAAATATTATAGTGCGTGCCAATACACAACTTATGGCCTTCCGTAGTCTAAATCAATTTTTCTATATTTTGTGCTGAATCAGCACTTTGAATCTGCAAGATAACATATAAGACTTAGCTATGGAATATTGATAAAATATGACAGAACAGTTCTCATGAAACATATTCGCTACACAATACATTCGGTACAAGTCATATTCAATTTCTTTTAAGACCTTAGCCCAGTCACTCGGCAATCTCCGTTCGCGCTCCACATTTACATCGGACTTTTATATTTCCACGCTACGTTCACGCTCCGCATTTACATCAGACTTTTATATTTCCACGCTACGACTCGCCTAATCTGCCCTGAGGGACGAATAGACCATATCGCGATTAGCCGAAATTGCGCCTTTCGCAAAGGCTTCTGGTATTGCATGGGGCATGTACAGGAAAGTCGCGCTGAGACAGCGAGTGAGGTCGACTGCG
>JAOBRC010373125.1:4563-19969 GCA_027575255.1 Scolionema suvaense
TACTGGTTTCCTTAAAGAGATCCTTTTTGTGCCTCACGAGCAGACATGATTGATAGTGATTGATAGTAAAATGAAGTGATTTGCTTTGATTACTGATGCCCACCCATCCCACAATGCAATGATCTCCACAATATTGGGATGGCACATCTATCAGAGATTTGTTCATAGTTCTTCTGGAAACCTTGTTCCACAAAAAACAAAACAAAAAACCCAACAGAATGTGAAGGAGACAGACTTTTCTTTCTTCGATATTAAAGTTTGTATTACAGTGTAGTGCTTTTTAAGATTGGCAGCGTGCCTTCAATTTTTCATTTACAAACAAAGAAGCAGTTGGCAGCTATTCTATTTCATGGAAGAAAACCATTATGCTTTGTTCACGAAGTTCGAATTGTTTCTCAGAGCCCTGATGTGTGTTCATTCCGTAGTATATACATGGTACTTGATTGATATATTCAAGTTTGTGCTAGCCAATCCTGGAAGTTTCTCTAAATACTCCTAGTATTACTCCTTTATTTTGAAATCATCAACCTCATATCTTCCAAGTTACGTACACAGACAGGTCTTTTGTTTTGGGTGCATTCTTTCTGCACCTAGTTTCTAGACATGATTACCAAGCTCTGATTTCCCTAAATTGGCAGCACTGATTAGTTTCAGGGAGTAACGCTGGCTTACCTTATACTTCTTCACTTTGATTTAGACTTCCTATGTTTATTAAGAACCCATGGCAGCTATTTTCCTCACCTATGTGTGAGATCTGATAGGAGTATGAATTATGCACATTTTCTTCACTTTGCTCTCCTACTGAAATGAAAACATTTAGCAGTCAAAAAGTCATACATGATTTATTTGATTTGGTACCATCTACAGTGATATATGAATTTACTTTACATAGACACTGCTTACTTTCTAAAGCCTCTGGATGTAAGAATAATCTTGTTAGCTTGTACACATGCCCCCTTGCTTGATTCTCCTTGTGTGAGAAGAGTTAGCGAAATATTTAGTTTACTCATAGGGTTGGGCAGATTTAAGCTACAACTGATTTCAGCAGTTTCTTTTTCATTAACTTTGTTCGGTACTGCTGAGCTCCAGGATATTCTTGGCTGCAATGGTTATACTGCCCTGGAATTGCTTTGCATTGAGTTAACAAGGAATATGTTAGTTTATGTAGAGGATTAAGGTTTTGTTGACAAAACATGCAAATTTCCTCAAAACGTGCTTATGGTATTATTTTGATACTTATGCAGCCATGGATTCTGTTTGTGATGACACAGCAATGTTCCCAGTTGAAAGTCATAGAAGATCCTCGCCCCGGAAATCTGACTTTAGCTGCCATGCTTCCAATTAGTCTTAATGACCATGGAGGTATATATGACATCATGGTGCCATTTATTGAAGCCTACAAACTGGCTATTCAAGAAGCTAACATGCTCATTCAGCACTTCTTTCCTAGTTTGTCGTTAAAATATCGCATTTACGACACATGTTGGAAGAATCTTCTCGCTGTTGATGCCAGCTTGGATATTGTTCTCCGTGATCACAGCCCAATCATCGACTCTTCTATTCAATCTTGTGATTGTGAGATCCATATTAATGAGGAAATTCTTGGTCTGGTTGGTCCCTGGTCTTCTGGTGAAACTTTGAAAGTGTTAAGTATTCTCTCGTCAGAGAACATCCCTGTTATTAGCTTCTCTGCCACCAGTGCCAGGTTAGACGACAGGAAATTGTTTCCGCTGTTTCTTCGTACTATTCCACCTGACAATTACAGAACTCATGCCATGGCAGATTTTGTTAAGTATCACAACTGGACATATGTATCACTGATTGTTTCAGATGATGAATTCGGCTTCTTTGGCAGGACGAATTTGGTGAATTCATTAAAACTTTATGGCATATGTTTAGCTGTTGATGTCAAATTAAGTGTTACTGCTTCACACTCGGATATTGATAGAGTGATAGAAATGCTGGAAAAGGACAAATCACGTGTCGTGCTGTTCTGGATGCAAGTCCTTCTGTTAGGAAGATTTCTGCAACGTGCCTCGTTGACCGGTGGCCTGCTTGATAAAACAATAATTACCATGAGTAAAAATCCTGGACTTCTTCTTAGTGATGTCAGTGATTCCCTCGTTCAAGGAGCTATTACTGTTGATCCGTACGGTGGAACCTGCGGGATTTGCAATGACCGGTTCGCTGATGTTTACGTTTCTCAAGACAGCAAATTGTGGTACTTACAGGATCTACATGCAAAGTATGACATTTGCAATGAGAATAGTTCTTTTGCGCTTTCTTGTTTGGACCATCTGTTTGCACTGCCTCATTTGTTTTCACTGCAGCATCAAGCAGTCTTCTCATTTGCTCATGCATTGATCAACTATGTTCGCGACAGCCAACTGGATGGTGAAGATGCATCTAGCATAGTGAAGCATTTGGATAAGGAGAAGTTCTTTTCGTTGTACCTTCAACAGGTTGATTTCTCCCTGTATGACAATGTATCTGTGAACTTTGATTCAACTGGAAATGTGAAAAATCCAAGCTTTCGATATAGTGTTTTGATTGTTGGGGAATCTGGACGACGTTCATATTCTGAAATTGGAGACTGGAAGGAAAGCCGTGGTGTCCACATTTCTTCATCCATTCCGTGGAAAGGTAACTCTCCAAAACCTCCTTTATCGAAATGCTCGGATCTTTGTTTACCTGGTTTTTATGCCGTTCCTAACGCCAGAATAGCATGCTGTTGGGAATGTGCACCGTGTGTGGATGGCTTTGTGAAATCGGATCATGGGAATCACATGTGCCAGCCATGTCAGCAGAAAGAAATTACGAATCAAAACAGAACAAAGTGTGTACCTGTCCGTGAGGACTTTGTAACTCTGACTGGTGGTGTTGGAATTCTTCTGTATGTCATGATGGTCAGTGGCAGTCTTTCATCGGGATTCATTTTAATTGTCTTTGTTGCATTTAGAAATACTCCCATTGTTCGAGCAAGCCACTTGATAATGTCTTCTATTCAGCTGTCAAGCCATATATTGGTGTACTGTGGTTTATTACTGTATGGTGTGCGTCCAACTTCGGTGTCATGTGTTACCAGATCAGCCCTTATAGGATTCTGCTACACCATTTGTATTGCTATAACTCTAGTAAAGACTGAACTGATCATGCGAGTGGTTAACTTGAAAGTGCTGTCTAGTTTACGGAGAAGAGTGGTAAATAAGATCATTGCTGTGTTTGTCATCACATTTTTAATCATCTTGCAACTGAGCATTCTCCTTATCTTGTATTACTGGGATCATTCCTATGTTCATCCTGTTTACCAGGCAACAGGACAAGTGTTGACAGTATCTTGTAATGATAAAAGTTTATTCAGCGCTCAAGTTCTTTTCGTTGCTTTGCTATCATTGTTGTGCGCCATTCAAGCTTTCAGAGGTCGAAAGTTGCCGCACAACTTTAATGAGACAATGCACATGGCGTACGCTTCCTTTATCTGTAGTGTTGTGTTATTCATATGGTTTCCTGTATACCACAGCCTCTCAAATGTTGAATCAAAAACTGTAGTGACAACAACAGTTGTGTATATTTCCAACATGATTGGGATGTGTGTGATGTATAGTTATAAAGTATATGTGATGATTTTCCGACCCAATGTGAATACAAAGGCCAGGTTCCGTAAGATCAGCATGCTGGAGATGCATAAATCTGTATCACAATCATCGATCAGACGATCTGTCAGAAGCAATACTGCTGCATGCGATGATGACTGTGTTACTGCTAACTCCAAATCCACTGATAAGTTGTTAGAGGAAACGAAAGGTGTATGAATTTCCCTCTATTTGTTGGAATATAATGAGCTGAAATATTCACTTGTGTGTTTACTACTCTCTGCTGTCTCTGCCTTATAGCTGCGTGGCTCAGAAAGTACTGTACCTATTTTAGACAAGAGCACAAGAGCAGTCACGTTTGATGGAATTTTTTTAGCTATAAAAGGCTGTCAGAAGATAGTATTTACTTTTAAATAACCAGAAATTGATCTACTGCAGTGATTTTTGCTGCTTTAAGGTAGAAGCTGAATATTCTGTGGTTCTTATGCAATGCCGGTCATATGAATGACGATACTGCACATTTTGTCGATCATTGTGTTTCCTAGTCGCTCGCTCAACTGAATCAATTATTAAATTTCAATGTACTCACACTTACACAGCGGCTTTGTCTATAGCAAGTTAATTATTAAACTTCTTAATCTACAGCCCGTAATGAGATAATATGCTAGAATTGAAAAGCCTTGTCAATAACATCGTAGCATTCATGAATGCATTCTTGTTAAGTTAGTAACAAAAAACGTTTTTCGTAAATTCCATTGGAATTCATTATAATAATTGGAAAGAACAGAGCATGCTGCCCCTCCCTCTCTCAACAACTGACATTAGTTGCAGCCATGCATGAAGTGAGCAGTCAGTAGCAAGTGCTCTTGGAACCCTATATGAGACATCTGCCAGATCTCTATTATGTGCTACATATTCTTCGTCGGTATATGCAGTATGTTTGTTGAGTTCTTGTTTGATGTATGTAATGCTGGACTTCGTCTTTAAAAGTAGCAATGTTTTCTAATAAGTCACGTAGAAGAGTATTTCTAACCTGTGGTCAAGCGCGCAAATAGGTGTAATGCAGGCCTCGACAATCCTGGGACACGTTTGCACGCGCGTACCTATCGTATACCTTAGTCATTTTCAGGACCCCTCTTCTTCGTGTCTCTCATCAAAACCAAACGGCATGAAGTATTTCAAGCATAGCGACAGTTATTGTTCCAAGTCAGCACTGTAAGTGAAAACTTGGACATCATGTTATTAAGTCAAAGACAACAACATACTTTAATAGTCAGCACAAAGCTGTTAGACACAAGGTCATCACTTGTATAGCACCTGATGATGACTTTTAAATTACGTTGTCGTCTTTGAATGTATAACACTAGTTATGTTATTTATGTTATCCTGCATAGATGTATCCAACCGAATCAACTAGCCCCGACTTCCACCCCACTCTCGCTCCTCCGAGCCATAGATGCAGTATCAGAGGACCTTCCAGGCAGTTTCATTGGCCTCCCGAAAACACAATTAAAGACCCCAAGCATTACCTTTCACAGAAAACTGTGAGCCACAAAGCCTTGTTTGGGAATTTCATAATGGGGCCAACATGCATGAGGGTTCTGCATTGAACTGAACTAGATCTGAGGAGGAGCCTCCGAGATGTAGAGCTGCGACAAAGTATACGTCTAGCTGAGTAAAGTACACGTCCCCCCAGCTTCAGGTCTCTAACACCTCCATACCTATTAATAAACTCCTCGATCAAGCTCTCACCTTTAATGCACATATCAATAACATTACTATTAAAGTCATCAGACGCACTAACATAATCCGGTCTGTCGCAAACACCGCCTGGGGATGGTGTAAAGCCAACCTCAGAAAACTCTTCTTGGCAGTGGTAAAATCGGTTATCAATTATGCTGCCCCAGTGTGGCAACCTTGGCTCTCACCCACAAATCTACAAAATTTGAAAACACCTACAACTTAAAGCTCTGAGTGTCGTCGCTGGGCAACTTCAATCATCACCCATGGAGGCTGTCCTCCTCGAGTCGGGTGTGCCCTCCGTTGAGACTGCCTCAAAGAGGGCCACACTCATGTCGATGGAGAAAGCCCTAAGAAGTGCTCTGGACTGTCCGAAACGAATGTTGTTAGAGGGTGACCCCGGACCTCTCTGCCTGGCGAACCACCCAAGCTGGCGACTCCAGTGTCACTCTCTCTCCTCTCTTCTTCCTGATTCTGCTTCATCTCGTCAACCATTTAACCTCTTCTCAACTCCTCCTTGGGCCTGTGATAATCATGATCAGGTCTCAATCTCTAGCCATGTTCCTGGATTGCCTAGGAAATCAGCCCTGGTTGACGAACAGCAATCCAAATCGCAAGACCATCTCTCCTCTTTCTCGAGTGATATAACCATCTACACAAATGGCTCTGCCATGGCAGGCGCTCGAGACAGAGGGGCAGCCGCCGTCGTTACCTCAGGAGGCCCGGAGTCTCCTGTGGTCCTGACAACTCTAAAAGCAAAAGGTAGCGCCCACACTTCCTCGTACGAGGCAGAGATTGCGGCTCTGGATCTCGCCATCCAGTGGCTCCACCGCGTCAGACTAAACGGACACTCCATCCTAATCTGCACCGACAGTGAGGCTCTTACCCTGCGCAACTTTAAGGTCTTACCTCTCTTATCTTCTCTCCACTCTCTCTCAGCCCAAATCCACATACAGTGGATTCCTGGGCACTCTGGTATCCATGAAAATGAACTCGCCGACCAAGCCGCCAAAGATGCTACTGACTTGGATGAAGAACATCGCCCAACCTCTCTTTCTGCCGCCTGTAATCTAATCCTTACTGTCATCAAAAATAACCCGCCTACCCACGAATGCATCAAACTAACCTGCAAAAACTATTCACTAAAAAAGGACAAGCAAGGCAACAGAAGATTGCAAGAAACACTTCTGGCCCGACTTCGCGCTGGACACCATCCCGCGCTGCTCTCCACTAGGAACCTCCTTCGGGGGAACCCGATGTTGATTCCACCTGCCCGAGATGGTCCAATGGTGATCACACTCTGGAACACTGGATGATGGACTGCCCTGCCAATGACGTTCAGCGAATGAGGATTTTCGGTCAAGCTGCTGGAGATCTGGACTGGCTGACGATCAAACCTGAGGAGACGATCGCGTTCGCTGAGAAGACCCTGCTCATCTTGGACGCGGATCGATCATAGCGAGGTTCGGGAGGAAGTGGCTCAGCCCACCAATCCGGGTAATACCTACTTATGTCTCCGGTCGCTCATCATCATCATCATCATCACACGTCTAGCTATGAATACTAGATAGAATCAATCAATAATAGCTTCATCTTCTCCTTGGATTCAACAATTCCAGTTAGCGCTCTACGATTTTCTGGAGCCAGAATTTTGCAGACTAACAAAACTTAGCTTGTTATATTCTATAGCTATCACTAGCCACCTAGTTACCTTAACTGTGTAAGCCTTGTTCCTACAATCTCAGACAAACTATGTTGGCACTTGGATTGAAACCAAGCAAAGTCTCATTATTTCCCCCCTCCCCCGGAAACAATGATGCAAAGATATCTTTCTGGCTTGCCGACTGTGTGCAGCATACACTGCCATGAAAGCATCATTGATCAGGTGGAGGGGAGTCAGAAAGGCAAGGTAGTCAGTTTAATATCAATGCACAAGTATTCTGCTAATGTGGCCAAATATTTTTGTCCGTGATTGTGTTTGTTGGCTATAGAGATGGGCCATTTTAACGGGCTGAAAAAGGAACATGCCTTTTTGATAACTCAATTAGCTTTGGTTCATGGGTTGAGTGATGAGTTAGCCGTGTTTCTATCTGTCTCATATGTATTTGCAGGTTGCTCCTAATTGGCTATAAGCAGGATTTTCGCTAGCTACAATTTTCGTATAAAAATGTTGATATGCGGGCTGCCAAAATGTACAGGGTGATTTCATTAGAGTGAGGGAAATCCGCCAAATTTCCAAGTGGTACACAGTGAACATTTCCATGGAACTTGTACGTTTGTGAACTGTATCTTTTGGCCAGGCCTGCTTTTCGCGAGCTAAACATGCTTTGTAAAATTTCTGATGTGGCTAGCAAAGTCATACCTTGCACAGTTTGGTTCTAAGTAGTGTAAGTTCAACCAAATTGCGTGTATATGTATCATTCTTAGCCTTAATTCTGTGAAACTTTTGCACAAGTCTGTGTAGTGTGTCTTTGCACTACTAGAAACTCTTTTTATATTTAAACTTCGAACTTTTGTATGCGTTGTGATCATGGTGGAGTAAGAACAGTGCACTTGGATACCCTGCAACACAATTGGTGGGTGGGCATGTGGATTATAACTAAGCATGAAGCACATTCTGTCGCAAAAATATCAGTTTTGAAGCTTTTATATGTTTTCTGATCTATGCGCACTTGATTAAGTTCTCAAATGGTTGCCCCACATTATAAGGGGTGGATGGGTAAGTGGGCTATCACTAAATAGCAGGTTCTGTGCCACCAACAGTATGCTAAAATGATGAACATCACTTAGTATAACCGTGACACAAGTGTCATACAGTGGTCCATCAATAAGTCTGGAAACTATTAACTCTGAATGCTGTATGATGCACATATATAACGGTTACCCCACATTGTAAGGGGTGGGTGGGTAAGTGAGTTGTCACTAAATAGCACGTTCTGGGCCACCGATAGCATGTTAAAATGATGAACATCACTTAGTATAGCAGGGACACAAGTGTCATACAGTGGTCCATCAATAAGTCTGGAAACTATTAACTCTGAATACTGTATGATGCACATATGTAGACAAACAATCTGGCATTATGGCCAAGTACAATCCTATACCTATGACAGCATCAATCTACTTGTGCTTCCTGTATCACGACTTAGGACTTAGAGGGAGTAGCACATTGACTTTTCCTCGCAGCATGTTCAAGAAGAAGGTGGGCTGCAAAACGGAGCTGTAATCGTACACTGCGCAGATGCCTGAACAGGCATGGCTGTAGATACTTACAATGTAGGAAGAAGGGTCTGTTAATCAAGGTAGATTTGGTGGCACGTTTGAAGTTTGTAAGGCGATGTAAGCGATGTAAGCTTTTGGCAGACTGGAATATCCTTTTATCTGGATGACACGGGCTGGGTTCATAAGCACAACCCCAGCAATCATGCCAACACATTGCGAACACGGACATGGAGGAAAGTTGGGGAAGGCTTTAAGATTGATTGTACAGTGAAGGACAAGAAAGAAGGTGTCCCTGGAAAGATGGTGAAATTCATGGTAGCCATTGCACACGGGAAAGGGGTTGTTGCAGCTATACCATATTCTGGCAACATCAATGGAGAACAGTTTGCTGGTATTATCGACAAGCACTTTCCCGAATTGACTAATCAGCCAATGCTCATAACCGTATTTTCTTGCAAGGTGGCTGCCCGTCCCAAAATAGTGCTATTGCTAGACAGACTTTGGGCAGAGCAAAAGCACAGGTGTTTCCCATCCCAGCTCGATCTCCAGACTGTAATCCGATAGAGAACGTTTTCCATCTTTTTGGGAAAAAGTTGAAAAGAGATGCCCTTCAGAACAAGATCACACAAGAGAGTCTGCATGAATTTGAGGTGCGTTGCAAGAGGACTTTGTTGGAGTTCTCGACGTGTATAATTGATCGGACAATAGAGTCCATGCCAAAGCGAATGGATGCCATCATAAAAATCATGGACAGAGAATCAAGTACTAGCCAAGATACTACTTTGTCACTTATTGGTACTCGGTTTGTCTGTGCTTTTTTTGAGGTGATGCTTTTCAGCGGATTATTTATATACTTTATGAAGGACTGAGGGACAATGCCACAGTGCCAACATCAGGATTGCAAGTGCTATTAGGGTCAGAAGCGCAACTCTTTTACCATTGTTTTGGTGCACGGTGGGTGCTAACCTTTGGAAATATTTACGGGTATCAGTGTTGATCTTTCCTCTTAATTTATGAACGGTGGGTGCCCACCATTGGAAATGATAAAAGACTTAAATAATGATCTATCTTCTTAGTTTGGAAGTGATAAAAGATTTAAATAGTGGTCTATATTCTTAGTTTTTAACGGTGGGCACTCACCGTCGGACATATCCAAAGACATAGCCAAATATTGATCTGTATATATAAGGGAACTTCAATCTTGCCTGCATGTGACCATGGCAGCTTCATAAGCATGGCTCTCTGTACAGTCCTTGATTTTTTGGTTTTAATATGCCAGTAGCAGTAGATAGAATTGAAAATACAGGGCCACAGGCGTGTCCTGAGCCTCTTTTTTTTTTTTTTCATCTTAGGCTAGGGTAGCTATTATTGGTACATGAAATCAAATCTCCAGTGAAGTCCCCAATTAGATAAAAGACCATGGTGGATGCATGGTCTGGCTAGCCTAACTTGCGTAGGGACTGGCTGAAATTGGATGAGTTAGGCCTAAGGGGTAAGGCAGGGGTCGATGGTGCATTTAAGGGTAGGTAAGGTCTAAAGCCGCAATAAAATGCAATCACTTGCTTGAAAACCTGAACAGCAAAAACCTTCAAGTATTAAACTACAGAGTATTAAGTCGTCAAACCTGAATAGGTTGCTATAGTTTGCGGATTCTAATTCTCTTGCCTTTTGTTTCTCCAGGACTGACTTTGCCATCATGCATATTATCTCTATTTTCATATGCTCTCTGTTTTCATATTATAATTGCCTAGTTGTACAATAACTTTGGCACTGCATATATTTCTTGTTACAAAGCCAAGTTGCAAAAGTCTTGGAGCACAATCTCAGACAAAATATGTTGGCACTTGGATCGAAATCAAGCAAAGTCTTAATTATTCCCCCCCTCCCCTGGAAACCATGATGTTAAGATATCTTTCTGGCTTGCCGACTGTGTGCAGCATACACTGCCATGAAAGCATCATCGTTCAGATGGGGAGGGGAGTCAAAAAGGCAAGGTAGTCAGTTCAATGTCAATGCACAAGTATTCTGGTAATGTGGCCAAAATATTTTGTCCGTGATTGTAGATGAAGTCCAGTTCTAGAGGGACCAAAAATACAAAATTTTGCTTACAACACGCCTCCCCAAGACCCCCAGCTGATTAAACTCATCCCTCTTGCGAGGCTCGTATCAATGCTTCCCATGAACACATTTGTGTCCCTGATGATACTTTAGAGACCCAAATTATCGTGTGACAACCATAGATTGTTGAGGCCTGTAGTTGAGACTACTTATACTTATGTATGTTTGTGCAATTTGTCAAGACCAGTAAGTTTTGTTTTTCTTTCACTTTATCAAGAGTGACGAGAAAAGCTATGATTGATTTATTCACTGTCATTAAAAGCCCATTTCTAAATCAAGTTATTTTTTGGACTCCCACTTTAGCGGAAGAGTCCTATGAAATGATGTCTATCAGTCCGTCACCAGCGCATTTTCCCGGATATCTAAAATTTGGCATGAAGATTACAATCTGTAATTGAAGAAGCCATAATTTTGAAAAAAAATTATAGTTTGGCTTGCAGGTTGCTATTTGTACACAGAAAATGGCCATTTTTAGGAGTTTTTCTAAATATTTCAGGATCCATTCATTAGATTTTTAGAATTTTTATGTTAAACTTAAGATGAATTGTAATTATATGTGATATCTGGAAAAACTCTTGTTCTGCTTGGGTGTGGTTATTCTTGTCGAACATAGGTTATTTTTAAGGTTTTTTCAAGTTATTTCAAGATCCATTCATTATGTTTTAGTAAGGTTCGGTGTTAATAGCAGTTGTAGTCATGTTATATGGGCCATGTATCACATTTGAAATAAATCTGTTATGCATTTGGTGCAGCTTTTTTTGAATCGAAGATGGGCTTTTTTTTTCAAATGTTTCATGCATTTATTCCTTTTTGTTTTAATTTTTGATGTTATGGACCATGTATCACATTTGAGAAAACTTCTTTTTGGCTTGGGTTTCCTTCTTAGTGTCAAAAACTAGTTATTTTTCAGTTGCTTTCCTATGAATCTCTGTAGGCGTAGGATTTATGCTCATTATGTTGTTGTGGCTATTCGGCTGTATAGTGTATTTCATTATTTTCGCGTGTAGTGTGAAACAATGAGTCATGATTGAATTTATGGGCGACTTGTTTATATTTTCTGTCAGGGTGACAAAGTTCATGTTTTGAAGATGATTGAGGTGTCATCTGCTGCATTGAAAGATTGGTACTCTTTCGTTCCTTACAAGGTGTGTACATAATCTTCTACTGCGTCCTTTTCTGATAGAATATTTCTTATTGTTGGTACACCAAAAATTCTTAACATCAGATATTTCTACGGTGGCACCATGGTAAAGATTTTGACAGTCTCTGAAGATACTATAAGTATTAAGATTGCTATTGTCTCTTCCTTTGTACTGATTACTGATTTTACCTCTGGAGTTTCGGAATCAATTGCATGAAACAATTACTTAATCATTCGGGAAATTGTTGGTCTATTACATAGGGCAATGTTAAATGACGAGTGATTGAGTGCCTCTCGTTGGAATTCATGTTTAAAGATAAAGGCATACTTTGCGATTATGATAAGGCAATTTTGGCTAGCAGGATGGTTTAAAGTTAGAGTTGAACCGGGACTGCTAAATATTTAGGGCGGCAGGTTGGTAGTCTGCGTTCCATGGCAGCAGCCTGGGATCAGTTCTCGCTCATATTTAACAGATCATTTCCTAGCCCCTCATGTACCCAGGCACAAACAAAATAGCCCAATTATATGCAGGAAGTGATTTTAGCGCGTTACTTTTAAATTCTCTTCTACATTTTATCAGATTCTCACATATATTCTGAAGCTCACAATAGCGATGAAAACAATACATCGAACGTTTTCTCGTCTTTCTGAGGCAGTTTTACTCCCCATTCTCTTCTCTTGATATTGCATGATTAGGAACTTGATCATGCCGTTCTCCCTTGCACATTCTCCATTGTGGCTCTTGTGATCTAAAAGTGCATTATTTACACAATTTCAAGATGCCAATATTTCTGATTCTAGTTAAATCTGTATAAAACTTTAAACTGAGACAGTTTTGATGTCTAGCAATTGAAAAGCCTTCTTTTGGCTGTGGCTATCTACAAGTGCTTCTGTTTGAAGCTATTGATCATCAGTTGAAGTTCTCATTATGTATGCAACTGTGTCTTTTTTTAGATTCGAAGAGGCTCCTTCACATTTCATCTTGCTCTGCATCGATATTTAGCTTTGTTCATCAGTCAGGTATGTTCTTAGTATTATCTCATTGTGTTTCATAAATATGGGTATGCGCGGCTTGACTTTTTAGTAGGGGATGAGCCAGCATGAAATTTAGTGGTTCAAAACTTGGACCCTGTGATCTGAAGGAATGTTACCTTCATTTTTATATTATGATTAAGACTAGTCCAACCTATTGGATTACTACTTTAGCAAGTTCTGTCTGTTTGTCTTTCCTTCCGCAACCAACATAGTCGTGGAATGGGTTTTTCTGCAATGTGGCACAGAGTTGAAATCTGTTATCAAAAGAAAGTGACGAGGCTGTATTTTTTTTAAAGTTTAAGTTGCAAGTTTATCCACCGTGGCCATGTTTGAGGTTTTTGCCATCAATGTTTATTACGTTTTCAATTATTTTGACATGACACTGGGGAGCAATATTTGTTATTATCTGGACCATGTATCATATCTAGGAAAACTCTGTTGCGACTAGGGTGTGGCCATTAGGCTTTTTTGGAACATATATTATAATGCGTTCAGTATTTTGTTGTAATTTTAAGATTGAAACTTGATACTATTTGCAGTTATGTTATGGACAATGTGTCATATCTGAAAAATATTTTTTCCACCTTGGCCATTGCTACATTTCAGCTGTTTCATGGAAAAAGTGTTATTTTCTGATTGTTTTGGATCACGATTTATCACTTCTTTTCTACTTTTGGTGTAAAACTTGATAGCAATGATATTTTGTATTTTGGACTGTGTTTCATATATTGACTGTTTGGTTTTGGACATGGCTACTTTTAGGCCAAACGTAGTTATTGTGTTCTGGAACCATTTCTGCACCTGTTGTTTACTTTTTTTGTGATTGTTGGAGTCAAACTTCATTACAATTGTGATTATTATAATATGGACTATCTATCAAACATAGACATAGCTATATTCTGCCACAAGTGGTCAGTTGTAGGATGTTCCAGATTATTTAGCATCATTCCTGCGCTGATGACTAAGGGTTCCTATATTTTTGCATTTTAGGCTGTTGTTCAGTTTGATCAGCCTGTTGATCAAGTCTTGCCTTCATCAACATTCCTGGCTAATGCTATGGACTTCCCATTGAAAGCTCTGGTATGCTATGTTATATAGTGTTCTATTCTGTTCTGTTATCATCCTAGTTGTTTGTAGTAGGTCTCATTGCATGGCTTATTGATTCGCGCCAGGCGCTCTGCGCAAGCGAATCTTTAAAATGAGCTCTCACACCGTAAAATCAAAAAGGTCGATCATAAGCTCCTGTGGCGAAAATGTTTTCTAGTCAACAATGTAACTGTGACTGTGTTGAAAAGAAAATAATTTTTCACGTAACCCTGTGTTTCTAGGCGGGAAGACAGATCTGTTACCTACTCGGTTACGACAAACAAACCACGCTTATTATAAGGAACCAATCAACTTGTAGAAAGGCACGTGATAGCGTTTGTTTTTGTGACAACTGTTGTTCCGAACACCAATCAACATGTCATTATCCATTTTCGGAAGTTGTCGTCGCAAGCATTGTCAATTAGGCATTGTTTTTCTGAGTTCAAGGATGACCGTAGCTGAGGAGGCACACAATCGAAAACCACTTGCTTATGACGTTAGTAGAAATTGCTTGATACCGATCGAACAATAACATACATTGTGTGCTCAATAATCAAATCCCTTAGCATCAATTCAAATTCAAAAGAGGTATTGAAAAAATAAATGTCCACTAGCTTTGGTAATGTTTGAAGCAGCAAATGTTGCAATGAATGTAATGTAACTTGACTGCCCCGGGTGGTGTTTGTAGATCATGAATGTGGTTGAGTAAGAAGTAAATTTCTGAGGCGGCCGCACTGCTTGCATTTCCAACGGATCAGGAGGTTGAATCATAAGAATGAACCGCTATTTGAATAGACAACAGAGTATGTGACAAAACTCTGTTGCGTTGCGTTTTATGGTATTGGGAAAGAAAGTAAGTTAAATCCTATATTTGTTAGGCAATTACGTTTGGCAAGAAAGTGTATTCACAGTTTTTGTATTTGCTGTGACTTAAACGCGCGAATCTTGAAGGCGCAAGCCTGTGCTCTTGTCTTGGTTTTCGTATACCAATCAGATATCCCCATACTCAGCTTCAAGACAGTTCTGATGGCATAGTCTTGGGATGTAATCATCCATAATATTAAACATATTGTGAGTGGGTTATTTGATGTATGTTAAAAATTTGAGGGAGGGTTGAACCCTCTAAAATACTGAAGTATGAAACATGAAACTGGCAGGCATATAGATTAGCATGTGAACTTTAGGAAAAGTACTAGAGGACACCTGCCATTGCCCAAATTTTGATGACGTCTGCATTTTCGTCTGCATAATGAGCGAAAATTCAAATTTTTTAGGTAGTGCGAATAATGCAAAATTTTTGCTAGTCCAAGACAAAACTATCAGCTCTTTTGATTGAACTTTGTATTCTGCAACATTCCCCTACGAAATTAGCCCATAATCCTGAATATTTAACCCTACAAAGGTTGGGCTTTTTGGACATTAAATAGGTTGGGGGGGCATGGTATGCCCCCCCTATGTAAAATCTATAATC
>JAOBRC010373126.1:0-12622 GCA_027575255.1 Scolionema suvaense
AGGAAAAGTCACGAAGTTTCAATGCTGTACGGTAAGTTGTTCCAGAGATACAAAACCAAGTTTATAGCCGCGGGCCTGGTAGGTCCCCCCCGGCCTGTGTAGGGTTAAATCAAGGCATTACGTTTTATTGTGGGGGAAATTTACCTCAAAATTATTCACGGGCATTCAGGGACCGTCACGCTCGACTATCGGTCGCTCTACCCGCTATATTGTAGTGGTTGTGGTCCGCGACACCATTAAACTGTGGCTTCTGAAAGAGATGCGTACCATCTATTCAAGTTATATAGTTAAACATCAAACAGTATCTTAAGGCTGGTTGCTGACCACTGTCTAAAATTTTGAAAGAGACTTAACATGCTTATCGATCTGCTTTATGTCAGTAAATGTTGCTAGTGTTTTTCTATAACAGCATTTCACACTCCTCGGTCAGATTAAAAGTAAAATTTAAATAACAAATCGTTTCTGATCTATTAAATCAAAACCATTCTGTGCAATGAAACAATCGGCACCTAGGTTCTGTTGTCTGCAGAATTCATAAGAACGTCTGTATGTTTGTAATGCAAGCAGTGCTGCCTGTAAACAGGATGGATCCACCTCCTTGGAGAACATTGCTGGTGCTTTTTTGTTGTTGGAATTCAGGTAAAAAATTTTCGTTTTTAGAAATTTCTTTTAATCCAAGGCGACTGACCGAATTGTATATCTGTTATCTAATTTCGAAAAAAGCTGTTGCAAAAGGCTTGTTGCGAGCTCTAAGCGCGCATGATTTGTATGCAAAATTTTTGAAGGAGGATACATTGAGTATAGCCTGCTGTTCCTTCCATATGAAATAATCAAATGTCCAGCATTATATCATTCCTTGAAAGGCGCTTACTTGACTTAGCTGTTTTGTCTACCATCTGGTCCTGTAAGCAAATAGTCTCATTTTAAATTAAAGCTTTAAAAAATATCTTTTATGTAAAATATTTCGTCGTCCGACATGGCACATTGCCATACAGCTAGTGACAAAGTATCTTTCCTCTCATTTTGATAAATTTAATTGCAATAATAGTTAGGTTTGTAGCAACTTAAAAAGGTTCATATTCATGGTTTCATGTACTTCCCTTGTTTATCTGCATGAGATTATATTAACTATGATTTCAAACTTATATCCAGAAAGCAATGAGTAGCTACTGAAGCATGTACGCAGGAGAGATGTTTGTGCATGCCAGTAGGGGTTAGATCTCAAGTCTTGTGTACCGTCGCATTTTGTAATATCTGTGGCATTTTGTAATAAAATCATCGCATTTTGAAATAACTCGAGCCATCGCATTTTGTAATAAAATCGTCGCATTTGGTAATAAAATTTAGCTGCCGCATTTTGTAAAAAATTCATCGCATTTTGTAATAACTCTTCTAATCGATATTGTACGACAGATTACCACATTGGTATGCCAAATTAACAACTTTTTACTGAAATTCAGTGACCCCAAGTCAAGACTGGGAGCTATATTGACATTCACCTCTACAAATGACAATAGGAATAATAGATAACAATGAGAGCTATATGGAAGGTTTAAGGTAACAATTCTAAACTTAGTACACAAGGTGGACGTAATATCAAAGTTACCTGCATGGCGAAAGAAATTCATTTATTCACCTGTTAGAAAGACAATTGAGACAGTAGAGAATAATTGAAGAGACTATTGTTCCTATTGTCGTTTGTAGAGGTGAATGACAATATAGCTCTCAGTCATGTCTTGGAGTCATTAAATAAAACAAAAAGTTGTTAGTATGGCATACAAAGGTGGTAATTTGTCATAAAATATCGATTAGAAAAATTATTACAAAATGTGATGGATTTATTACAAAATGCGATGGCTCGAGTTATTACAGAATGCGACGGTACACCTTGTGCTACTGCTATATGGAGCTTTACAGATTTGAATCGCTAATGAGCTTAAGTTTGATTTTATGTGGTTCACCCCTCGGGTTTAGATAACGAAACTTCTAAAAGCCTTTTGTTGGTGGTATTTTTAACCCTACATAGTAAGGGCTTTTTCGAGAGGTACAGAGTATGGGGGAGAGGTACAGAGTATGGGGGGAGAGGTACAGAGTATGGGGGAGGGGGCTGATTGTGCTCCCCCTCGGTAATTAGCCACCCACAACAGATGTAGGTATGAAATTGGCACACATAAACTACATTATACCACCAACAACATGGCACATAAAGTTTTCCCTCAAAGTCATTTGTCTTGTCCTGCTGCGCTGAAGAGTTGATAGCACTCAAACCCATATTTGCGAGATCCGGAGATCACGCTGTAAGAGTTTGACCAGGATTACCTCCAATCATGTCTGAAAAAATATCGATATCTCAAAAACTATTATAGATATTGACATGCGGTTTGTTTTATATGAACCGTAGATAAATTTGGGGAAAAGTCAGCAAAAACGGAGCCCTTCGGGCGCCTGGAAAAATTTTCTTATCGCAAAAACCACCATCGGGGGGGGGGGTGCACAATGTGCCCCCCATACTGTGTAGGGTTAACATATGGTACAAACGTTAAGCCTAATGTTTTCATGAGCACATTATCTCTGAAGATGAGATTCAAGAAATGCAGAACCGCATATTTTGTGCAGGAGTATATTCGCCTTATATACGGAGGCATTAAAGTCTCTGTTTTTCGGACGTTGTTGGTCGGTAGTTTTGCGAAATTTGCTGCTCAATTAACGAATGATCATTACGTTCTATATTTTCCAGTTCTGTCTGAAAGTTGTCAAGATGTTGTCGATAGGTTGACAAACCACGAAGCTGTTCCATACGATGCCTTTGTGCCGCAATGCAAACCTGATGGTTCTTACGTGGAAACACAGTGTTACAATGCTTTTTCGCCTCGTTGTTGGTGTGTCGATGAAGATGGAAATGAGATAGATGGAACGAGTAGGGAAGATGGAATATTACCAACATGTGGAGCTCCTCGTAAGCAATCGTTGAAGTACTTGTTATTGTACAGCATTTGATTGGGTTTTGTAAAAAACTAACTGGTATAATGTGATAGTCAGCCTGTCCAGAACAGGTCTTCCATGCTTTTAACTTAGCTCTGAATTATGTGTAATATTTAAGGATGTATCGCATGTAAAATCGACAGCAGACCCAAAGCACAACTCTTTCAGAAAACATTTTTGTTTTGCATTAAAAGTTCACAGGGCATTTTTGCATCCATGCTGATTTTGTGTAAATATGTTTAACTTCATCCTTTTTCTCGTTAGCCCAAGCTGAAACTTGCCAACAAGTTGTTGATCGCATTAGTAATCAGAATCCTCAACCATTGGATATATTCATACCGCAATGTAAACCTGATGGTTCGTATGTGGAAACACAATGCTACAATGCTTTTCAGCCTCGTTGTTGGTGCGTTGATGATAATGGAAACGAGATAGATGGAACAAGCAAACAAGATGGATCGTTGCCTGATTGTGATGATGATTTAGGTATGAACACCATTTCTTTGTGACTTCGGTACTTCAACTTAGTCAAAATATATTCGCCCCTGTAAAAATTTTGTTGAAAAAGCTCAGTGCCATTCGCCGTCTTCCTTCTTTTCCTCTTCCCCTCTCCCCAAGAATTAACTACATTTAACAAAATTAACAAAATTAATTAAATTGTCAGCTGTAAAAAATAAGACTTGAGTTCATTAGTGGGTTCAAAAGTGGTTTTGGACCACAAACAACATTGACAGATGGGTCGTAGGGGAAGGAAGATACAGAAAAGAAACAATAGAATGTGGTTGCGATGTTAGTGAAAGACAATGAAGTTCTGGAACTGATCTGACGATATTGAGGAAGATATTTTTTGAAAATAACCAACACTTAAACAGATTGAACATTTAAAGCAGCAGGCTAAAGGTATTTTTGGTGAAATAATATGACCAACTTGGTGGTACCGTTTGGTATGGGGTGATCAACTTGATGCCAGAGAATGCAGACTTGGCATGCCCTGTCGTGATAGGGGTAGGTAAAAAGATCCTAAGTAAATGGATTGTCTTAAACTTTGTTATCAAATACAATATTGTTCAAATAAGGTCTCATATGCATTTTTCATCTGGCAGGTCGTGTCTTCCCCATTATTAGGAGCGTTAATCGATAGGCCGTACAGTAAACCCTTTCGCATGTAATGTTTCTGACGTCGTAGATAACTTTCAAGTGCTTATGTCATTGTCTCCTCATATTTGACCATGTAAATATGTGGTGTGTCCTTGCCAGATTTAGGATGCATACTAAACGATGGTATTGTGATTACTATGAAACATGTTCAAGTTAAAACAGCTTTTTTTCTTTCCAGCAATATTTAGTGCCACAGTACTTTTCCGCCATTTGAAAAAAAAACAATGAAGACTTTACCTAATTTAAGGCGACGCTGAAACTTGTCAAGAAATTGTGGATCGATTAACAAACGAGGAAGCAGCACCAGATGATGTGTTCTTGCCGATTTGCAAGCCAGATGGTTCGTATGAAGAAACTCAATGCTTCAATGGCCCTACACCACGTTGTTGGTGTGTTGATGAGGATGGAAATGAGATAGATGGGACTAGTACAGAGAATGGAGCAATCCCATCGTGCAACAGTTCTGGTAAGTTATTAGTTCTTACTGCATGATTTGCAGATGAACAGAGGTAGCTCTCTCTTGTAGATTTAGCTTCCTATCGGTATATCAGTGGTCGTCACCATTATCCCAGCATTGAATGTATCAATTTTAACCCCACTTCATCTTGCGGCTTCGTCGAATATTATCGTTCCTGCTTGTTTTCGTGCCACTTGATCACATCTGTAGGGGTACGCCCTGGGGGGGGGGGGGGTACTCCCATATACCAAGATACAGCATGTGCCGCCCACGTAGTAAATTTTGCTCCATTTACCAAAATAGGGTTACCAAGAAGGCGCTTTGCCTTAAATCAGGGTGCCGCTATGGGGCCACCTCCGGGTGACACAGCACACCTGTTCCCTTAACGGTATCTATGCATGCCACACATACGAATGTGACCTTGCCAGACAGTTCCTGAAATCAGGGTCATGTCCTCGCTATTTGTGGGCGGCACATGCCGACAAAACCATACCCCAGTACCCCCTCCCCCCGCCCCGGCAGGTAACCCTAACAAGAAAGTGCTCTTAACGGATACAGGAAGGTTGTCTTAGTTGCTTTCCTGCCTGAGGAACTGGCAACCCAAGACTGACATAGACTTTTCATGATTTTTCTTTGCGATATGCTGATTTTAACCTACCCGGATGTGAAACTATTGCAGCATTTGATCATCCTTTCCCATAGCACATCTGCCAATTTTGCTATAACAGCATGCTAATCGTAAACCTGAATGAAATTGAAGACAGGTTTTTGACGAACACTGATTTAAATTTATTTTCGCAATCAGAACATTCTTGTGCTTTAAATGTAATAGTCGTAAAAGAAATAAAGGATATTGTAATGACGCTACAATGATTTAGCTCGATTTCTTTATTCCATATGCAAAAGGTGCAGATGAATAAAGTACTTCCTTAAAAATAAATCAGATTTTATTTTCTCGCATTTTGCAACAATATCTTTCAGGACCTGAACCACATCCGAACCCTCCTGAATCTGGTCAAAGAAGAAGACGATCAGGTGGAGCAGGGAGACGTAGACGGAGATCGGGAAGAAAGGGTTGGGGTTGGGGTAGACGGCGTAGCAAGAACGCCCGGCGACGCTCTCGGTCTAGTACGAGACTCTTAAACAGATTGACGAGAAAGGCACAAAAATTGCTTATACCCAGGCGCAAAATCAGACGTGGTCGTGGAGCCAGGAGACGATCGGGAAGAGGACAAAGAGGAAGCCGTAGACATGATACTGTAGCATGAGATCTGCAGTGTCTTTTTGATAGTTGTGTTTAGGTTTGTTTCAGAAGGTTTACCAAGGACGTATAATACATCCATGGTTTGACCCTTATCAGATTCATGTTGTGCGAAACATCCAAAAAGAAAAACATGTCAATAGTGAATTTCTACTAGTTGTTTTTGAAGTGAATACATTCTGGATATCAACAATTTCTCATTACTATTTCCTGACTGAGCTTATAAACCTAAAATACGGAGAAACAGTACAAAATTTTCAACTCAGATTTTAATGTGTAAAGATGTCTCCTTTAATCACACCAGTATCATTTTTAAATGGCTTTTCCCCCGCTCGCTGAGAATGTTGTTGCATTGTATGAATCAACGTCAACAAAAAACACCATATGGTACTATCTATAGGGTATTAGTTTTATATGCTTTTAAGTGTTGCTTCTGCTGTTGTTTGGCTTGATTTCCCCGTATTTGAATTTTTGATGATGTAGCTAGTATTTGTAGTTAATGATGCTATTTGTAGATTGGCTGAAAATATAGAACAGAAAGGAATTATCTGCTTCTATCACTCTGATGATCTGTATATGGAAAAATCGAATAGATTTTTCGTGTTTTTTTAATTGCAAAGTGCGTGACTGTCATATTTGCATATATTCACGCTTTCTTTGATCACCACAACCTCGATAAGAATTGCCAGCCTAAAAGTGGGTCGAAAAATAAGTAGCATCTAAGCTTCAGCGGTAGTCACCTTCTAACTACAAACTAATTCTCGAGATGCAATGCGAACCTTAAACAATTGCTTTTGTCATAATTGTGATGAATGGATTTGGTTCAACAATAGTACTAACTTGACGTACAAATAGTGTTTATGTTTGAGTGTTCTCCGTAAAAAGAAGTTATTTAATTGATTATTGTCACTCACTTAAGATGTCACTGAAGAAAGGGTTGGTACCAATTTCCCCAGTCGATGATGCTTTGATGGCAAACCCTTAAAACAGTAGATTTCTATTAGTGACCTTAACAAGTGATGACGTCATCATTACCACGTCCAATACTTGGGACCAAACTTTATGTCATCGTGTTTCTCACATATGGACCTACGTGCCTACCAAGTTTCATGCTTATAGCTTATTGCAAACAGAAGTTATCGAGGACGGGGCGGAATGCACCCCAAGTTCTGAGGAGCCCAAAAAAGCCTAGTAGTGATAGGGTTAAGAAAAGTTCGACGTATCGAGAGTTTGGTACAAAATGAAAAACAAAGGCAAAGCGTGAGTTTGCGAAACAATCAGGCTTATACTTTATTTCTTTGTATGAAAGAAAACAGCTACAGAACTTGACGTTTTCCACCTGTTTCAAGCCCTTCTCAAAGTCCTTCGAAGCTTTCCAATAGACTTTTTGTGTAAATCTTCATTTCATAAGAGCCATGTTGAAAAGCAACAAACAAAACAGCACAGACCTGCTCCGTTGGTTATCATTTTTAAAAAGTCGGTACTGTGAGTGGTCAGATATAACGTTAGAAATCGACATGAACGCATACATTAATTACGAAAATTTTCGGACGCTTTAACGGACGCTTTAATTTTCGGACAGAGGTTGTTTCCGAAAATTTAAGTGTCCAAACATTTTAACGTCCGAAGTTATTAGAGTCCGAAAATTTTCGAGGCTTATCAATATCAGGTTTTTAATAAGAGAAAAAAGCACAATCTCAAAACTTGGCATATTTCTTAACCCTATTTAGCCCGGAGAGAGGGGGTCAATATGACTTCCCCTAAATTTTTTAAAATATCTCGAAAGCGGCAAATCCTAGAAACCTGAAACTTTTTGACGTTCAGTTTGCATCTATAAGACATGTTTTACAGGCATTTTAACCATATCAGGCACTTGGTTTGGATAGGGCAGCTTATTTGCTGAAGGTATAGGAAAATTCTGGTAAACCATTTTCTCGAATTTTTAGTTTCTATCTTTCATAAAATTTGGCTGACATATCAAGAGGACTTGAAACTTGTCAGAAATACAGTATAACTATTACACTTTATTTTTTAGTACCATAAAGCATGCCTTCTGCACTTAGAAAGCCTTTACATGGCTTGAAAGTGAGAGTATGTTTTTCCAGAAATTTTAAAAAACAGAAAGTTCGATCTATCGAGAGAAATTATTCTGAGGGACCAAAAAACTTGTTCGATATACCGAGGGGATCGCCTTTTGGAGTATTGAATTATCGAGATATTTTCGGCCAGAAATAGATTGGTGGGTTCATGGGACCAACATTATGTTTCATCTACCGAGATGCTTGAGTATTCGAGTATATTCGAGATATCGAGAGTATATAGATAAGACTGTATAGCTTCTCATTTATATACGTACACTTTTGGAAGATTTGTGCACCATATTCTCTTGGTGTTGATGTCCTATAAATTCTTGGAGAAATTTGTCTGCTTTGAGATCCGTCTGAAAATTTTCCCGTCTCCAGTAAGAACTAGCTCTGATCTTCCGCCTTCACGTGTATTGACAACCAGTTTTTACGAATATTAGATCGACAAAATGGCAGATATTAAATTGTTCTTCTATCTTTAAACCCCCCTCTAGGAGAAATATGGACCACGCAGCTTTTGCGACTGTAACAAGTATAGTGTTATGAGTTAAGTTTTAGGTTAATATGGCACAGATTCGTGGGAGAGCTAATTTTTTAGGTCAAGGGTTGCGTTGCGGTCGACTTTTCAGGCCAGGAGTCAGTCGACTCTGGTCAAATAAAGGCATGCTTAGGATCACCACAGAAAAAATAGACCATTTCATTCCGGTTTCTCAAACTAGCAACGCTGTGTACTGACGGAGTGATCGCTTTTTAACCCTACAGAGTATGGGCTTTTTCAGGTAGTACAGAGTATGGGGGGTTGGATTCCACCCCCTGCTAATTTCTGTAATAATGGTGCCACATCCACAAAACTTAGTACAGATAAAGAAGGACATCTCATGACACTATTTCAGGACTCAAAATGTCCTGTATTGCCTTTGGCTGCTACAAGTGATCATTGACAGGGTACTTCTCAGTGCATACATGGGCTGTTATAGGCAGCCCTATGGGAAATTCTCCAACAGCGGCCGGGAAAATTTGATATCTTCAGAACCAGGATAGATATCCACACCAAATTTGTTTTAATGAAAGGTAGACAAATTTGTGAAAAAGTCAACAAAAACCGAGGCCTTCGGGCTTGGCAAAACTTTTTTACACGAGAAAAACATGCAGGGGAGTTGGATTCCTCCCCCGCCTCATATTCTGTAGGGTTAATAATTCAGAGGAGCTACAGGCTTGCTCCTGGCTAGGCCAGCCCTTGTAGCAACATCAACAACATGTTTGTGTCAGTTGTGGGTTCGGCAGTACATTGCAAAATGCATTTGTGCCCATCGATACTCATACCTGTTTGACGCAATATTGCCGACATTTGTCCTCGGTCAGCGTTGTTGATGGTGACAGTGGTTGACAAAATTGGGAAGCTTTTGTTGTACCTACGCAGAATACGCATCCTATTTAAGTGAGTAATCCGATTTAGTTTATCCCTACTCGTTGTCATCATGATAGCACAAAATATAGCTCACAAGGACGTATTGCAAAGACGTCGCCTCGAAAGGTTGTTATTAGGAGATTCGCTCTCGAGAAAATTTCTTCCGACACCAATTTCTCGTACACTGATATTCCCAAGGAAGTTACGAATAGCCATTTTCAATTTTCGTGATCCTCCACTATCTGATTCTATAACCAAACTAACTTCCTTCATCTACGATGTGGCCTTGGCCTTTCATCAGACTTTTGTCATTTACGTATTACCGTCCTCAGTGCTTCCTCTTAACCATTAAATAGACTCAGACATAGAGGGTTTCAGTGTGCACTATGAATAGCTATATATCAGTGCAAAAGATAGGTTGCAGTATCCTGTGTTGATGAATTCATTGGAGCCAGTCGATCAGAGTTCAAGTTTCTTGGGTAAAGACTGAAGCGACAGAGTGTGGAGCATAGTGTTGTGTTGTTAATAAATGGCAAAAATGTGTCTGTTTTGTCTGAGAAAGCTTTGGTGACGCTTTGACAGAAGATGATTTTGAATTACTGTTGGGTATTACATATTCCATACGATTTGTAATCCTGGGATAGTTGTTAAATCATTTTTAACCTTGGGTCTAGTGAAACTTCTTAGAAACACTGTACGATAATCTTTTTTTTTCGTAGAAACTATGTTTTTGAAAAAGGAGTCAGAAGTTGATGCCTACACGGGCTTCACTTAAACATTTTTTTTTTCGGGAAAGGTAAGATACACTTCTTTTTAGCAGTAAACCAGCTTTGTTTTGCCAATCTGAACTTAACCTCCCTCTTATGAAGTACCCAAACATGATTTTAGTACCATAAATGATTTTCGGTAAATTTAAGAACATAAAAACCTTAGATAATGTTTATATATAAAAAATGCATAGGAGTAGGATTCAGCTTTTCATTTTGAAATATCAGACTTTCCAACACTCAATTTTAAATCTCTGACTAAGGAGTACCCCCACTCGTGACCATACACAGATGCTTGGGTGAGTCAGGAAGCGCTGTGCCAAGCCATCATCATTAATGAAATTATAGTTTTTTTCTGCAACATACCAAATTTGATGGCACTGGTTGATGGGTAGAAAATATCTTTAAAAAAGGACTTCAAGTCCGAAAGAAAAACTCCCATTGATATCGTAAAATGACAGCAACACCATCAGGATGGAAAAGTTGAATGCCTACAGAAATAGGAATTTAGGAAAAAATGAAATGCGCGACAAAACGTTACAAAGTGCGCATAACGTTGTATTTTTCGAAGATGAAATTACATATCTGCTGTATGTAACGCAGATTCTAAGGGAAATGGCCATCTCAACCGAACTGCACATATCCCCCCCTCCCCGCTCCCCTAGTAAAAGGCGCTCCTTCTAAATAGCATCTCGAAGAGAATGGCTTGTGCAGCACATTTCCACCAACAAGCACATTCCACTACTTTGTATGTTCAAAGCACTTTATCAGTTAACTGTCTGCAAATCTTGTAGAAGGAAGATCTTCAATTCCATCAGAAAGTCCGGTAGATGTAGAAATTAAACATAGTGCTGGATTTATACGTTACGAGTATCTCTCGGTACAATATTCCAAGATAGTGTGCACCAGGAGCACTTTCCAGCTTCAGTTCATTTTTCCGAAGCGCACAATATGGACCTCCTTTACTGGTTCTATGACTCTACTTACATTCCTCTCACAATTGTGGTTCTTATATCGATTTTGGTCATCCATTTTCTTGGTATTACGGAAGCGTCATGTAAGCCAAACTTATATTTTCAAGATGGAAGCTGGTTTATTGAAGAAATCCTCAAAAGGACGCCATCTTTGACAAACAGGTTTGTGTGAACTATATATTAAGGTATATAATACATTAAGGTAGTAGTTCGCGTAATAGTAAATTTGGTCATATTTCGGTTTTGATACTAGGCCAATCTTCTACCCTTATGATGCATATTTTTTTCATGAAGGAGGTGTCTTTTTTGCCCATTTGTTGCTCGCTTGTTTGTTTGTTTGTTCTTTTGTCTGCCTGTTTTGACACGATTACTTCGATAGATTTGCATTGGTTCTCCCATATGGTTGATAAAGTTTCTGTAGAACCTTGTCAATTTTCACCAAAATATAACAGCCCGAGTACTATGATGAAAAATTTGATGAGCAAAACCAAGACCTTTTGACCTCCTTCAATATTAATACAATACTGTCATACACCTCAGAATACCTATTCATTTTCAAAAGAAACTGCAACTATTGACTTTGTTATCGATTCGGCATTATATACACACTAAGCCATACTTCCTTGAAAAGTCCCGAAACGCCTCTCTGAAGATGCTATAGACCCAGACTGCCCAGACCCATCGACCCGACTGATGGTGAAAAGTGAGGGTGCATTGTCTGGATTTCAACCATCGATTTTTCCAGAGTTTGTTCGGAAAATTTTTATGAAAAGATATGAATAAAGGAGAACCATTTTCCCTGAAACACTGACACTGTCCAATGCAAATTGTATCTTTTCAAAATATCTACAGGCACCACATATTGTACTCCGATAAGTGGTTGGGAAGCTACTTGAAGCATTCTTTCTAGTGTTGATATGCATCACAACATAACAGTTAGGTCGGTTCAACTGACATTGCAATCTTTTGGCTTAGCGCATGAGAACTATCAAACCTAGAACTAAAACTTCTATGCTGAACAAAGAAAAGTGATGAAAATAAATAAGGAGTCAGTTAGAACATTCTTCATCTTTTCGGTACTTTTTTATAGATACGTTCCAGTCAGCGGTTGGGGTAAAAATGGCCACCTTCAAACAATACTTTATGTCATCTTTGGTCGTTTTGGAAAGCTTTCTAAATCAACGACTGAGCGAAGACGGCTGATCGCTTCAGACGGTTCGGTGGTGACGTATGACATTTTTCGTCCTGATGAAAGGGTTCGCAAGCGCGAGGTATGAAGACCATCCTTATGCCTTCACTTATGTCCTTCCGTTCTCATACGCTAAGTGCATTCAAGAAAATTGTGCTCGAAAATTCGGTCTAGCCCCAGTCTTATGGTTTATCTACTTGCTCTTACACCTTCTGCTTATATGTTTACACTGTAAAAAGTAACTTTCCAAAACGAGAAAAATTTATATCAAAATGAGATAATTTTTCTCAAAATGGGAAATCCGTTTTGCGATGAAAATTTTCCCAAAACCGGGATAAATTT
>JAOBRC010373237.1:0-12621 GCA_027575255.1 Scolionema suvaense
CAGACGATTATGCATCGATTGGTACCAAGTTTGCTGCTCTAGATACTATGGTTCAGGAGTTATGGCCCTTTAAACTTGGCAAAAATGGCAAAAATTGCCAGGTCATTTTTTCAGACATTGCGGAGTCTAAGGGTTAAAAAAACGTTCACAGCTTTCTCAGCCCGATAATGAAACGGAACATCTTCCTCTTTCATCACAAAAATTAATGCAGAACACTCAACCTCAAAAATTTCTTCCGCAAAAAAAAAATTTGCTTTCAAGTCCGAATAGCAACAATAAATTCCGCAAAATTTCTTTCCTTAACCCTATCTGGGAGGGGGTCTGGCTAACCCCCATTTAGGGGGGGAGGTAAATTTCCCTCCCCCACCTATCTCCCGATCGGGTAGCCCAAATGACATGAAATTTTGCATGGATAATCCTTAGGCATTCAACTTTTCAGAACACACCCACTGGATTCACTATCTTTGCTCAACTTGCTTCAAATTGACAAGGAAGGAAACCTACCATCAGCGTGCGGTGCGAGCCTGCTCAAAATCCCTATGTGAAATACAATGGAGCAGTGCCAGACTACTCCGAGAAAATTTTCATAAATTTTAAAGCACTTATCCAAACAATCTCAAATTTGGACACAATGTGCATGAGGAACAAATGTTAAATGCCACCAAGAACTGGATACATGTGTGTAGCCGTTCAAAAGGTATCGAAAATTTTCGGAGGGGGAGATAAATATACCCCCCCCCCTAAATAGGGTTAAGGTATGATTCAGGGAACAAGACGCCTCGTATATATTTTTCTGATCAATTTGAAGAACAATCAAAATTGGTTACCTTAAGGGAATTAATTCGTGCGGATTGTCCAAAACCACCGCATTTTGCGGAATTAATTTTTGCGGATTTGGCCCCATAACGCAATAATATATTCGGCAAAATGCGGTGGTTTTGGACAATCCGCAAAATTAATTCCGCAAAAATAATTAAATTCTTTACTCCAAGGGACCAGGATGGTAACATCTTTGACATCATCGATGATGATTTGGAAAGCAATTAGGACTCGCCTTTTTAGTGACATTATGTTCATTTTCTGTTAATATAAAACTGGTATTGAAACGGAAGGAAACTTTTTTCTTTTACTCACTTCCAATCCGCAAAAATTTATTCCGCAAAATTTGTCTTTTTGGGACTATCCATCCGCAAAAATTAATTCCCCATTCATTAATTCCGCAATAATTAATTCCTTTAAGGTAAAAGGTATGCTATGATCATGATTAACAAAACTCTACATGAAAGAGCCTAAAGAGGATTAGATAAACATCCATTCACGTTTGTCGTATGAGGTACATACATTAATTCACTCAAATTTCGCGCGCATCTAATTTTCGCTGCAAGCCGATGCGCGAATAATTGATTGCGCGAAAATACCTATTTTCACGCATTTGGGTGCGCGAAAATATGATTTACGCGAAAATTTTCATTCATGGACGTGTGCGCGAAAATTCCATTGGGCAAAGAGTATATAAAAAAATTACAGAACTGATTTTTTTCCTTTGCAACATCTTTGCATCTTATTTTCTCACTATTAATCTTCGCAACCGCACATGACTACCTATTCGTAGGCTTTTTTTTCAATGAATCAGTCTGCTTTTCTGGACTACGCATGCGTGAAAAATTCGAGCTTTATACTTCTGCGCACAACAGCCCTGCGCGAAAATTAAAAACGCGAAAATAAGATGCGCGAAAATAGAACTCGCGCGAAATTTGAGTGAATTAAGGTATTTGATTATTCCAAGATATCACCCATGAACACAAAATTATTACATCGTCATGCGTCATCCTTTGTGTGCACAGCAGTATTTACAGCAAACAATTTATGCATATATTTTGAAACATAAATATGGATATGACCTTTGCACTTACATATCAATCCAAACTGAACGCAGACGTAATACATCACATCATTTTAGCCTTATGCTGGAAATCATTGACCAAAGCTATAGCTAACTGTTTTTCGGGTATTTAAATCTTTTTTTCATTTCAAAAATTTCATGGATTTTATCTCAGATAGATTGCAGAATAAAGCAGTATTAACGTCAGAGGCATAAAATACTTGGAAGAGGCAGATCGTCTTCCTCTTCAACAAGATATGTATATAAGTAAGATTTGCAACAGGTGTTTCTTGGTTGGATTATACCATAAGCATAATATAATTCAGGGACGTAATTTATGGGGGGCAGAGGGGGCTTTAGCCCCCCCAATATTTTCAGTCACAAGATTTTGCGGTAAAGCTTGAACATTTATGCCTCTTGATACTATAGGTCAGTTGAAAACAAATCATCTATTCGGTGAAAAGCACCTTAGCCAGTTGGGTGCCCTCTAATGGGTGCATTTAGCCACTTTTTTTTTGCAACTAAACAACATCGAGACCTGGTAGCCCCCCCCCCCCAATATTGGAACGGAAATTGCGTCCCTGTAATTATAGGATCTTGTACTATGACCCTTGCACATAACCATAATATTTACAACGGAATTTTTGAAATTAAAAAACGAATCAAAGAAAGTTACAAGAAAGCTAGTGTTTCAATGGTGGATATCTTCTGAAAAACATCCACACTTGGCACAGTTTCTTTGCGATTCGAGCATATAACAGTACCATGGAAAGTAACAAAAACCGAAACAATCACACCAGAAAAAACGGCGGAATGAAGAAAACAAAAAAAAAAGAACGGAAAGTAATCATGAGTTAAATTGGCAAGTGCGGAATGATATACTTATCAGATGTACTTATTAGATATACATTTACCAGAATTTTCAAGTATATACACACAACGGCGCAAGCGTCCACTCAAGTCTTGCGAGTGTATAGCTGCATAGGAAACGCTGTTCCTATTGGGATGGTATGACAGCCATCGGGATTTCCCTTTCATCATTAACACGGCGTTTGCACATTCGCACGCCAATTTCAGCCTTTAACTTACTCATCAACAAAGTATATACTACAGGATTCAGTGCTCGGTGTATAGTAATCGCACCAGTCAACATTGTAAGCAAGGTGTCGTCGATGTCACCGGGTATGATCAGTCGCTTTGCTATTGCAAGGAAGAAACACAACTGTGACAGTACCACTGTCAAGTTAATGAGGGTGACCTCTCTTGCGCGCTTTCTTCGCCGTTTCCAAAAGTCCAATTCATCTTTTGCGTTAGGTAGATTTTTCAGTCCTTGGATATCCTTGACAATTCTACGAACGTGTGACCGGCTGCAATAGTACAAGTAAATATTTATCGCGATTGTTGGAATTATAGAAAAAAGACAAACTGCACAATAAAATACATCTGACGATATTCTTACATTGATGAGATTGATGGTAGCAACCGGATCTTCTAATAATGTCAATGATCGGATTGTAATCGTTGCAATCCATATGATCCATATTGATACAGGAAGGATATTGCTTTCCACAAACTTTGGGTAGTAGTAACTAAACCGCACTGCCACAAGTCTTTCCACGCAAAGAAGTGTGGATGAAAGCAGGGAAATAATTGCGGTGGACGAAAACACAATTTGATTTACTTCGTGCACAAGATGAAGGAAAACACGTTTACCAAGACCAATCACGCCAGACACTCCAAAGAGAATATCTGACGCGCACAAACTTTGTAGGATCCTAAATGATGGACTTCTGAGACGTGGTGATTTTCGTAAGACATTTACTATGAAAGTTTGACCAATTGCAGCTGACAAGAACAGCAGAGAAAATGCGATGAACAGAACTGGAGAATCCTTTGCCATATTCAATTATCCTCTTCTTTTTATGACGTTACGCGGTACATGGAATAACTGATGATCGTTCAACAAAGGTAAAACGTGCCCTGATATTTGTATTGATTCACACTTTCGTAACATCAGAGAGACAATTATTTCTATGTATGAGGTTCACGATAAGCCACCTGTCACAGAACAAAAATGAGCAAATTGAATACGATTACAAGCATGTTCAGTTTTGCAACAGTTTTTTGCACAAAGAAGCCTTTTGGAACGTTTCCTTTCTACCTTCCAACTTTCTTTCTACCTGCAAATTTGTCAGAAATACCGTCAAACCCTTTGTCTATATGCCACTTCTTCAAAGCTCACCTTCTTTAATAAAAAAAGAAGACATCCTTACGATTTAGCCCTATTTTAATAGGGGTCAGACGACGCTTACATTCTGTTAGGGGGTCTAAATTTCCCCCCTGTCTTTAAAAGGCCGTAGAAACCGAAAAACGGGTAGTAAAACAGTTTATGTACTTTAAAAAAATGTTAAAAATTTAATCATAAGTTGACCAGACTTGCATGCGTCAGCATTTTTATGATTGGGAATGATTGGGCATTATGATGATTGGGAAAAGCTGGTTGACCACTCATTCTGGTTAGATCAACGAATAGAATTCAGAGAGTGCAAAAGCAAAAAATGTACTTCTCATGCATAATTAATGATTCTCACCTAATTAATAATGTAAAAATGTTCATGTAAAGTCACATGACGTAACAATGCTCAGTTATCATAAGGGTGACGGAGAATATTCCTGTCACCAATATCTAGCATGTGTCCAAGTTTGAAGTCAATTGCTTTACTAGAACAGAAGTTATGAAGAATTTCCTTTTAGAGCCTTTGTAAAGCAAACAGAGGGAAGTTTCCACATACCTTCCACAAAAGTCTCAGAACTTTTGGCAACCTGGTCATACAACCATAAAATTTTCGGACAACCTTGTCCGAAAAATTTTGTTCTTATGATGGGCGCCCATTTTCTTGCTTAAATTTAGCTTCTATGAAAGTGGGGATAAAATTACCCCCCCCCCTCCTAATAAGATAGGGTTAAAACGGAATGAAGGAAAGCGTGGTTGAGAGACATTGCTGCTAATCTTCTATAAAGCAGGCATGGATTTTATACCTCAAACCATGAACGTATAATTTGACGTCCATATGCATAAAGAAGAAATGCACAGCAAATTATTGAGACTGCATGGAAACCCAGTAAGGTTTTAGAAGCGGGGTGTTCATCCCCCTAGAGATTTGCGATGTCACGTGAGATGCCGTCAATATGGGATTCAGAATTGAAAAAAATGTCCAAAAAAATTTTGCTGACGTATGTAGAGTAGCATACGCAGGTAGGGTGTAATTTCATGGAAATTTTCAATAAAATTATGATTTTTTCTTTTTCAATAAAACTCGTGTAAGTAGCTTTTCCCTAAAAATTTGTAACGCAAAAAAAAAAAAAAACTACTAGAGAGGGCTGAAGTGTCTATGACAAGGCATTTTGATTTGCTGCACAAAATCCCTGATACACAATCCTGGTCAAAATATTTTGACACGCGTGCGCATTTTTGCCATGTTCCGTACAAATGAAAATAGGTTGACAAGTACCGAGCTGCAAATCAGGGCCTTGAGGGTGGTTTTGCTTAAGAGAATTACTGTTTGTGACTTTTGAAAAATCATGTTCTGGCATTTCTAAGGTATATGCAGGGCGAGGCTTGGGTTTTTTAATTTTTTCAGGTAATTTAGAGAACAAAAGGCGTGGAATTCGGTCTACTAACTTAAATTGCTGGCAACCCACTGAGACTATAGACAGAGGTTGCTAAACACCTGCAAAAAATTTCCTCAACTACTTGCAATTCAAAGTGCTTTTGCAAGCAAAATGATAAAAAGTGCGTTTTTGAAGGTTAGGCACACGTTAGTGCAGAGATTTGTCATACATTGTATAGGACAAATCTCTGGTTGGTAGAACATTACCTCATGGTAAGTAAAGTTGTCAATCTTCATATAACCTTTGTACCTGTGTAACGTTTGCGGAGATTCTTTGTTGTAGCATTTCAGGAAAATGAACCCCAAGAAACGTTCTTTAGGAGAATAAATAAATAGGCATAATTGGCAAAGTCGGAAAAAGTGGGCGTGGTCTCGTCTCGTCTTCAAAGTCAAACTTTTGAGAAGGAGGAGGCCTTACAAACACAAGGGAAGTTAAAATAATTCCAAACCCAAGAAGAGTACTCAAAACATGGGTAGAAATGGTTGCAGCAAAGTTTAAACGAAATTTGGACTCAACGAAAGGAATTTCATAATTTACTTGAAAACTTCCATGAACAGTGCCTGCATATGATGACGTCATCAAAAAGGGTGAAGACGTCAGCAAGATTGTTTTGCGTTTTTTTGTTTCTTAGATAATGCTTTATTATCCTACCACATTTCATGTCTCTAGCTGATGTCCTTTTCACAGATCATAGAGGGGTGACAAGGGGAATTTAGGCGGACATATACTGTACGTCTTCAAAAAGCCCATATGCCCATATACCGCTGGGTTAAAGGGAATACAGTTAATGTGCTTTGGTCTCAGTACAAGAAATAGACAACGAAGAACTTCGAAGGAAGCAAAAGTCACACATTTCACCTAATCCTTTTCAGACTAACCAAAAGGCAATGTTTACATAGAATGAAACATACCAGTATACCTGAAGGAAGTAGACCCGGACTCTGCCGAAAGTAGCTACATACACTCACCAATTTGCGAAACATAGCTCATTGCAAAAGCTGCTTATTTGAAAACACTTCGTGCAAACAGCAGTTTTAAGTACTCTTTTCAAATTTACTTCAACTTTGAAGTCTCAGAACCAACTTTTGTCTCTTGGGCCACGTAGGCAGTCCAGCAACGAAGTTGAAATATTGTAGGAAATGGGTGCAGATGAAACAAGTCTGACGTGAACGGACGTTATTTCAACGTTAAAATTTTACGCTTTTTTACGTTAGACCATAAACTTTATTTGAACGTTCATTATAAGTGATTGCAGGAAGGATCAATTTGCCGATTGAAGCAAACTTAACGTCCACGCGGTAGAAGATTGTAAAAACAGGCTGAAAACGGTATATTGGACAAAACACATTAATCTTCGAAGTCTTATTCCGAAAGCTGCGCTGAATTTCACTGTTTAGTACATGTAGTTAGCTCTACTGAATAATCTCGAATTATTAGCTAAAAACAGGAACATTCTTGCACTCAGTCTATTTCTGCTTCCTTTCGCTTTCATGACTTCTTTTTATTATCGACGTGGGGATATGTCGCATTTGTAAATTCAATAACTTTCAACATTTTTGATAGGTTTTCGATTTTGTTCGCGATTTCAGATTCTGCTCCAGTCCAGGGCATAATCGTAAAATCTTTCCTGCCAGAGAAACAAAACAGTATCAATATGCAAAAAGAATATAACAGAAACTTGATGCATACAGAAAAATTTTATCTAAACAACACCAATACCTCACAATAGCTAGAACTTCACTAACACAAAAGAGAGAAAAATCAAAGAAATTGCGGCATGCTTTGCACGAAGCGTTTTCGCTTTATCTCGTAGACCTATTGCAAATCAACGAACGAACAAAAAGAAACAGATCCTACGTTCCGACAGACTTGTTCATGGGACACGTTTTCAATATCAGAACACATTGTCACATCGCCTCTGTAAACAAACAAAAATAGAGCAGATCCTAAGATACAACAAAATTTGAATTAGCCTTAGTAAAATTAGACGCAAACTCTCCCAAATTGCTGACGTCATCACTTTTTTCTCCTGATGTCAGCAAAAAATGGGTACTATATTCAAACTGATATAACGCCTGAACTATATGTCCTACAATCCTGGACTGTCCTGGACTCCTATTTTATATTTGAAATTTGTTCAAAAATGGCATATTGCCAACCCATAAGCAAAGGATTATTCAACGACAGCAAAATCCTCGCAAATCGATGCGGGTAGATGGGTTTACGTTTGACAGTTTTGTGTATCAAATTTCGAAAAACGGTATTTTGGATGCAAGCACGTTTGCACGAGGCTGGCCAGAACCTCAAAGTGTCGCGGCTTGTTTTTCTATGCTTGTGGTTCAATTAAAAGATTCCTCTATAGCCGAGATCAGGAAAATGCCATCATAGCCTCGCTGCTAATGGATACCTACTTTGTACCATAAATGGATTCAGCAGTTTTGACTAGCTTTTGGTTCTGGAAGCAAAAATGGAAAATATCCATTGTGGATTTTTGTCAAAAAATAGCCTTTGTCGTACATATTTTGTCCAGGATAGAAAGGCTTTTGAGAGCTCATTTTAAACCTTACATGAAGGAGAGTCTCAAAAATTTAAATTTATGTGTATAAATGATGTAGTTTTGCACGATGACACAGTTAATTATGCATAAATTTAAAAAGTCGTTTTTTTCCATCAGATGAAGCCGCATAATCCAATTTTTCTCAAGTTTGCAGGAACTTTTGCTTTTGTGCAAAGAAAGCCACTGACCCAATCTCATGACAATTGCATAAGTAGTTCGAAAGTTATGACAGTTTTTTATTTATAGGGATTGGTATAGGGAAGTCAGAAAAACTGAGACCACTGCCTGACAAAAGGCCCTTATCTCCTGAACTGCTAATCCTACTGAGGCAAAATTTGCACAGATCAATCTCAAGTTTATTTGGTTCACATAGCTACATCGATGCACTACTAAATAATCTCTAATATTACGTTAAAAACAGGGAAATTCTTGCAATCAGTCTATATCTGTTTCCCATTACTTTCATAGTTATTTGACATCCAAGTGCAGGGATGGATTTAGGCTAAAAATACAGTGGTGCCAATCAGCAATTTTTTTACATTCGAATTTTTGCATATTATTTCCCCACCATTGAACGCAACACTTTGCTTGCCGTTTTTATTGTGAAAGAGCGTACCTTTTCCGACAGCGACCTTTAGCCCTTTTCTGGTTGGTTTACTTAGGTAAATTATTTGGTTAGAGGAGGGGACTATTTAAGGGGATAGACTTGTTCGGAACTTTCAGAAAAGTACAGTAAGACACCTGGCATTGCTCGAATGCCAAAGCCACCTAAAGCAGAACTTTCTCGATAAGACAAAAGAATGCTCGCAAACTGCTCGAGAAATTCAGCTCCTCTCCAGCACACGTGTAAGGGGCGCTAGGCCTGGGAGGAGGCTAATAAGATGCTAAAGCATAATGCTGAATTGCTAGAACGTGGATTCCACTTGTTGAACCATTTAAAAAAGTGACATTTACACAAAAGAGATTTTGCCTTACTATTCTTTACATACGTGTTTAACTGGCAATCTTTTTTCTAATAATATGTGATGTGAAAATGCCACAGAGTAACAAGCACTCTTGAGTCCAAATTGTAGACTTGACAAGTCTCTCTACTCACATTTTCGAACTTTTTACCTTTCATATTTATTGTTCTTTTTTAGGACTTCTGAAAGTTTTTCCGAAACTTTTACTAGTACTTCTTTTAATCAACATGTTGTGTTCCAAGCATAACCAGTGTGTTATTTCATGTTTCAACCCCTTGATTGTGGTTACATTCGCGAAATTGAATACACGCACAAAATCTCATAGGATAAAAATCGCGAAATTTAAAATACTCGAAAAAAGGTTTTTTGAAAAAATTTCGTGAATCGCAAAAATTTTATAGACCGCAAAATTAAATGTACTTATTAAGGTAGCTAGGTACATTTGGGATTAGCTATTTGAGTGATTGTACACCAAACATTCGAAAAGTGCGTACTCCCCATTATTATGTGATCTGGACTATCACATTATCAATTTTATTTCCCAATCGGGTTTTCGCCGGTTTTAACCCACCCCATCCACCAACTGCTAGTTTCCCACGCAGCTCTCTCCTCCCGAACTATTTCACTCACCTCAACTATTTGGAACTCAAGAGCACTCACTTTCTTGCCTACTTTTTCACTTTGACAATTTTTCTCAGAAGCCATGCCACAGATTCTCGCCATCCAAAATAGATGAAACTGTAACTTTCAAACTTTGCGACATCTTGATATTCAAACGTCGAGGAGCACCAAATAATATCCATAATATCGAAAGGATAGAGGAGTTCCAGATGTTTCCACTTTGCCTCCCCGGGTTCGCCTTCCTTCTAAGCTCCCATAAATCACAGCCAAGCAGCACTTCAGATCGACCTGACTGAGTTATGCCGTTTCAGTATGTGTTTCGTTACCAGGCTAGCACCACTTGTGTTAGAAAAATTTACGGTCATGTTATTGTTCGTCGTTGCAGAATATGCAAGAGAAATGGGTCCGAGGCTCTTAAACCTTTGATCAATACAATGAATCTAGAAGAGGCACTACATGCAGATACCAAGCATCCACTTTTCAGATAACCCTCATTCCTATGCCTTCTTCAGCACAGATTTGGCATCAAATATCAAAGAGTTTGGTCACTACCCTTCTTTGCACATTCACTACAAATAGCGTTCTGTATGCAATGAGGTGCTCGTATTGTTCATTTCCTAATGATCAAACGAACCAGAAAGGCGAAACTAAACTGCGGTCAAGTCTAATTGTCAATGGCTCTCGGTAAAAGAGAAAACATGGAATAGCACACAGGGTGACTTCTGTAAAAGCATGAACAACCAAGTAAGTAAAAGGCACGCTAGTATTATGCCATACCGGGAGAAGAAAAAATCACAAAGCGAAGATAGTACTGGCGTTACGCAGAAAATTTTACGTGGTGCCATGAAACCGAGACACCGGCCGAAATCCGCCTCTGCAAGTGTCTATGCGGCACTATGATCTGCCTTAACCCTAGTCAAGATTAGGAGAAGGGGTGTAAATGAACCCCTGTCGCATTTTTTTAAAATTTTTCACTTGAATGAAGAACGAAAAAAGTAATGAAACTTTTCATAATTTAGTTGCGAACATTTTTCGTGAAGTTTCGTGATAGCGCCTGTTGTGGTCGCCAATATACGGGGTCATTTGTCGAAACCACCTAAAATCAGGTACAATATTTTTGAGAATTTCAACATTAATTCAGCCTATTTCAATGCCATGCGTGGACAATACCTGATCATAATTCCAAAATACCGAAAAATCTACGTGACCAACCGACTGCAGGGCTATAATCGAACATGCACTATTTCATTTCCTAAACCTGGTCAAAAGCCACGTCAGATAGATGTAAATAGACATCATTGGCAAAATCTCGAAAAAGTGACGTGGTCACGAAAAAGGACCATAGCTCTCCTTTCTCGTCTTTCTTAAAGTCTGATCCATCAAACCAAGTCGTCAAGGCGTGTCGTCAAGCCGTGGAACCACATCAAGCACTAGGGGGTAGAGGTTAGATTTTCTCCACAGCTAAATAATACCATTGCTCCTTTGCTTGTGGGGACTGGAAAACCCCATATCTTGTGTATGTCTCAACATATGTGTACCTGATTCTAGTCCCAAAAGCTGAAAGCAGGCGTATAGACCAGAATCTGGACAAAAATGAGGTAAAATGTTTTTTAGTGTTGAAACCAATGTTCCTAGAAAAAAACACGAAAACTTCAACATTTTGATAAAAAAATCCCCCAAAACGACGTCATTGGCCATTATGACGTTATCAACTTCTTTAAAAAAGAATTGAAAGATTATGGTATAGTTAGTGCACCAAGTTTGATCTAAGATGGGTACTCCAAACGGATTCATTGATGGGAGTGGGGATGGGGGCATAAGCACATCCTGAATAGGGTTAAACCTATCACAGGGTGGCTATTTTTGGGGAAGCAGGGGGAGGCTCTAATTTCTGTCTCAGAGCAGCTTCGAAGCTGAAGCTTGTGAAGGTGTTTCCTTGACACTTTGTTGGTAACGCTAAAAACTAGGTTACGAACGGTAAAGGGGGTGGTACAACAGTTGTAAGAACAATGTTTGGTACAAACCAAAAGAGGTCTAGTAAAAGGTTGCATGCCAATTTTGGCCAAATTTGGGTGTCCGGCTGTCTGTTTAGGGAGCCAGAACGGGTGACCAGACACTACCATACTGTTGATGCGTGGTGTAAGGGCTCCCTGTGGAGGCCATATTCATTAGAGCAATTTTGAATACAAAAGAAACTTGGCAGGCAGATAGAGCATAGCAAATTTCTTATGTATTACGAACTTTGAGGCAAAAGAAGAACAGCTAACTTATTTTACAGACCCGTTTGTAAATTAAAAAAGAGAGTAATTTTGGAAACGTTTCGGGTCCGTAAAATAGAAACTGTGAATTGAAACGTTACCAAACTTCGCAGACACATTAAGGATTTTAGGAAAATTGTTCCTGCCAAGTTAGAAGATGATTGGTGCCGTAGAACGTGAGATATCGATGAAAAGCCTCTCGGCCAATCAGATTACTCAAAAGTTTCCCCTCAGACATGGACCCATATTTCCAGTACCATAAATTGTGGGACAGCAATTTTTGTGGCACAAGGTGCCGAAAAGGATTTCAGTAACATTAAAATTAGCGTGGCTGCACCGTCCATGCCTCCGCCTTCAGAAAAAATATCCCGACAGGGGGACACCTTTACCGAGGAAGAGTTACCCTTGACAGTTTTAACCCTATTTGCACTGGGGAGGGGGTGGGTAAAATTACCCCCTGGCAAACGTTTTGCGATATTTCCTGAACGGCAAAAGCTTAAGGGCTTAAACTTGGTGACTTTTAAAATAATTTTATAGGCTTTAAGATGAAATAAGAACCATTTTGAAATTTTTTCGTCTTCCCAGTTTTTTGGGGGCATTTTGACAGGTACCTGGACCAATTTTTACCCAAATTTTGACTTCCCGTTGCTAAAAACGCTATGAAGATGA
>JAOBRC010373348.1:0-12619 GCA_027575255.1 Scolionema suvaense
CTATCATCAATATTTTGTTGACCTGACAATGTCCGCCATTTTGGATTTTGCCCAAATATGGCATTTCCCAAGATCCAGTCAATGGGGCTTTTTTCCCTCTTATTCTTGACACTATGGTGGACTTCTGTGCAAAGTTACTGCTCATTATATTTTTGTTCCGGTTATTCCCTGATGCCAGTACACTATGTCTATTGACTGGGAGACTCAGAACAAAGCTGTGAAACACAACCTGAATGAAACCTTCATGATGGATGGAAGATGGATTCTGATGGAATTTGAAGCTAATCGATGGAGATTTTCAAAATTGGGTACATCCTCTGACTGTGGATATTGAAAGTATGCTGTGGATTTTAGGGAGGTGTTAGTTCAATTAAAGAAGGTTCATGCACATGTTATATGTGTTTTACTACTGTTTAAATAGTCGGGGGATACTTTATCGGACGAAATTTTCGTCGGACATGATTTTCGTCACCCCCAGAATATTTCGTCACTTTTGTCCGACGAGTAATTTAGTCCAATTTTAATTTTCGTTTTTATGGTTTTTTTGTTAGCCAAATATGTCAATACACATAAAACATATAATAGGTCTGAATTAATAAATAACATCTGTTTACGAAGATACACTCTATATATTCAAGTATTAACTCTGTGCGTTATTTATTAATTCATATTGCTCACTCATATATGATGTCCACTTTGAGAGATATAATAGGTCTCTTTGATTGTATTTGTGCGTTTTGGCATCATGATAAGGTTGCCATCAGGGATTGATTCAACTTTTGCTGCAAAGAATAAAGTCTCTTTCATATTTGGGGGGTAAAATTATTTTGTTGCCAAAAACGTTTGGTAATAAATTCTCCAACAGTTGATGACAACATACTTTATAAACGGGACAACAAATTTTACGTAAGTAAATTGAAATTTTGTTTTGGACAAAATTTTTCGTCGGACAAAATTTTCGTTACCTTCGAAAAAATTCGTCTCTTTTGTCCGACATTGTTTTGTCCGATAAGGTATCTCAGTGGAATTAACTAATGCTTATCATTATTGAAATTCAATTCATTACTCTCCTGAGAAACCCTTGGAAATGAATTCAAGATCGGTCTCGCTTTCCTAGAGTCCTACTCGTTCAGAGTTCCTTCGAAGTCTGACTGAACGGCTTCACTTTCAGTGAACCTTCTCTGTATAACCTTCTCTGCCAATGTACTTGTTAAAGAGCGTCAGATTTTAATTTTGTACCCATAATTTTTATTATGTGCTATTTTGTGTTTTAAAAATGTCTCACTAATAGAACCGTTCTGGTAATTGACATGTTCCCTTTATGGATGCTTCGCTTATCCTTTGAAATTTGGTTATCGAGTTCCAGAAGCCGAGTGGTTTGGGGGCATACACGTAATTTGTAGCCCTTCCTAATGTGAGGTTGTATACTTCCCATGGCACGTTGAATCTATTTGACAAAGAATATAATATGGGGACCTATGTTCAGAAAATGAAGTGTGCTGTTTGCTACGTCGTTTTTGCATTATAAATTCTTTAAACAAACTTCCCTGCCCAAGAATATCATTTTAACAAATGCGTCTTTTATCCATGCTGAAAATCTGATATGATCATTCAACTTCTGTAGGATATACTTCATGGAAACATTCTGTAAGAAGTTGTGTGGAAAAGAAAAAATAGTGTGTATTTATCTCCTATAGTCTAATGTTTTTGTTACGCTATCTTATGCAGCAACTTGATGGATATGAGGAAGCAGTATAAAGACATCTTTCTGAAGAGTCACGGCGTTAAGCTCGGTTTTATGTCGGCATTCATTAAGGCTTCTTCAAATGCTCTACAGCAGATGCCTACTGTCAATGCTGGTAAGATATTATTAGCTTGCTTTCTGTTACGGATTTTATTCTGAAGCTTATGTGTTGCATTGAAGTTCTTTCGTTTTTTTGAGGTGTTTTGTCTGTTCCAGGTCTTATGACTTACTTACTTTCTGTGTGGACTGTCTGAAAATTGTTGCTGCTGCTGTTGATGATACAACAACCTATTTTGTTGTGTTCTAGTCATTGAAGACAATCATGTGATCTATCGTGACTTTGTTGACATCAGCATTGCCGTCGCCACACCTAAGGTACATTGATTTTTGTTTATATGATACAGTATAGTGAGGATGTTAACATCGCTGTGGTTATTATGAGCTATTTTTTTATGCTTACTCTGCAAGGCCTGTGGCATGCTGTATGTGATTGGTATCTTGTTTTATAGCCGTGCAAAAAATGAGCGAGTTACTGTATTTCCATCATTTCTTCTTCTGCAAGGTTGTCAGTACTGCAAAACAGAATACAAAGACCAAGATAATATGTTTCATGTTAAAATTTTATCTGCTTATGCTCCAACTGTTTTTGACTCTGGCTTCTGCGGGAGAGTCTTGTTAGATGAGACCTGTCTACAAACGCTTTTTCCCTTATAACTGCTTTCTGCAGTTTTCTGAAGTCTGTTGTGTGGGTGAAAATCCATATTAAAGCAATACAACGGTCAAAAATGAAATTAACATGGTTGAAAGTCCTGTCAATTTGAAGAACTGTGGTCTTTACTTCATGTAAAAAGCTGCTTTCGTTCAAGAGATACAAGCCTTCAAAGTTGCAAAGTTTCAGCCATCTTTCTCTGGCACAGTAATTATGTATAGCGTGGGTTGTGACCAATGAAGTTAGTGAATATTTGTGACTGAACTGTGCCCGATCTAAGGACAGCTGAACATGTTTGATGACACTTCTTTTGTCAGACCATGGATATTTTCAATAAACCATCTCTAGAATTCTTTCAACTGGTTGGTTACTATGGCCAGCAGTGTCCCTAGTGATGGTCATAAAATGTGAATCAAACATGGAGGGGTGCATAAATTATCCAAACTTTGGAGCAAGTTTATAGGACAACCGCTGAAGCTTTTCACCTCAAATAAAAACCAAACTTCATCATTTTTTATATTCTATCCTTGAGCTGAATATCATTTTTGACCGTTGTATTGCTTTAAGATAGTTGATATTATGAAGCCGGATTTTCTGTGGAATTTTTTCCACCTTTCTCATGCCTGCTTATGTCCATTTCTCAGGGGAGAGGGGCGAGGGATTTTCTTTTGAAAGTATATCAATATTGGGTACTTAGGTTTTTCTAATTTTTGATATGTCAGCAAAATATGGTTTCGTTATGATTGTCTCATCTGCACAATTTTTAAGGTATTAGGGAAATAGTTCAATATCCGTTCATTTTTGTTTGTAACTATTAGTGTGAAACTTAAAGTTGTGTTTGCATGGGCTATTTATCTGGAAAAACAGTCTTTTGCACCTGAGATGTGGAAACTCTTTTCTACAAATGGTCAGTCTTAGGTTGTTCCAGCATGAACTTCAATAGCCATAGTTATGTTTGTAGTTATTACAGTTGTTTTGGGCAATCTCAGTATTCTTTGTTTATGGTTTGAATCTGCTTACGTTTATATGGACTGCCTTTCATGAAGGTTGGTAAGAAAGCGAACAGACTATACATTTAATACTATTTGATACTATTGAATGTTTTTGGTTGAGTGTTCTCATCAGCAAAAATTGTGATAATTTCATTTTATTTTGTGTGTTACAATTTTACTTACCTGATTTTGTTTCTCAAAAAATGGTCCAGTAGTGTGCGAGCTGATTTTTTTTTTTGTCGTCTACTGTTTTTCGTGGACTCCTAATGATGGCTGAAATACCATTTGTGTTTTCGTGTATGAAAGCTATCCAAAGTTTTTATCATTGTAACTACAGATCCTACAAATATATGATTTCCTTGTGCTTACAGTTGCTAAGGAAATCATAGTGTATTGGTATATACTCATGTTATCGTAGGGTTTAGTTGTTCCAGTCCTTCGTGATGTTCAAGAAATGGATTTTGCACAAATCGAACTTGGAATGAATAAGCTAGGAGAGAAAGTAAGTTTAATCCCATGCTGTTTATTAGTCAATAAATTCATTCATATTTCTGTGTGTGTAATGGTCGCTTTGACCCAGAGTTATTTTATTCTGGCTAGTTTCTATAAGCTACTCAGAAAGTAGACTTGTAGAGTCTTGATGCATCTTCTAGTCCTTACGGAGTGTTGTATTCTCGCGTGGATCAAACACAGTGCACAATTTGGTTGATTGCGTTCACAGTTCCAAGCATGGCATTTGTTCACTTTGAAATGTTACTGTTCACGAATGACTAGTCATTAAAGGAGAAGTTGTACGTCCAATTGACTGTTATTGTATTACAAAACATTGATGCCCAATTTTTAGCTCTCTCGTTACTTTCGTGCTGGTTGGCTTTCCTATCGGAGAAACTGTTGCTTACCAATAGACAAAATTGTTCTTCGAATACTAAAGATGCTGCCATCATGTTCGCTTTAAATTGACATTAATATTATAATTATGAATGTGACGAAGGTAGGCGATTCAAAGCTGTGCATTCGTTCCAGGTAGTCATGAAAGTGCATGCTCTATGCACGTTTGGTTCGCTAAATGAAGTACGTAGATTTCAACCCTCATCCCCCTCCTCCTCCCCACCCCTTTTGTTAATTTTGATAATTTTTGAGTTACTTGAAATCTCTATGGCTCATTTTCTCCCCTTCGTTACTTTCGGAAAATTTTTCAGACCCTTCCATTTATTTTTATCCCCCGCGTATTATGGAATTTAGAGTAGTTGATAGTGAGCATACAACAGCTGTCGCATTACGACAGTTTTCAACGTTATGGTTTTCCAGGGGTAGGGGGAGGGGCTTGCAATGTTTTGCAGGGGTGATTGGGGAAATCACTAAAATATATATTAAGGCTACAACTTTATCTGAACTGAAACTTCTCTCTCCTCCTAAACGTGTAGTAAATACACTGTTTTATGAACCAAGGCTTTGCAGATCCAAACATGAAGGTAAGGCATTGATCAGATATTCATTAAAATTAGAGTTTTCTGAAGATATTTATCTGACCACATGCTATCCATTTTTAATTATGTGAGCTTGTGGTTTTTTGCGAATCGAGGCTAAGCTTTTGTCTTTTGAGTACCAAAAATACTATTTTTACATACATTCGGGATTTTTGGTGCAACTTACCTAATAATGAGTAGAGTAATTGAAGCTCAGTTCATCACTAGGCAAAGATGTTGAAGCGTTAGTCGGGAAAGCTTTAAAGTTCTGATATAAAACGAAAAAAGTATTTATCTGCTGCATACACGTGAATAGAGGCGATTGTCTAAAATACTTGAACAGTTTTGAGAGTAGTGCGTGGACAAAATATTGATAGTGCAGTATCACCCATTTTTTCATTTTTGGGAGAAACTAAAGTTACTGTGTTTAACATTAGTGATTGGGTTTACCGTGGTAAAGGGGTATTTCATTGGTTTTGAAGCCATGATGTTTGATTTCTGCACCCTAGGTGATATGGGAATATGTCTCTCATACGTCTATTGTTGATTTCTAATTGAAAGCCCCTCCTGAAACGAGGTGAAGTGTCTTTTGCATAGCTGGAAGTTGTCACGCTATTATGAGGGCACTGACCACTGTTGCGCGAGAATTAGTTAGCGAGCTGAGAGGGATGGTCGCATTTAGATTATATGAGGTGTGATAAGAGCAAACGCTGTGGCAGCAAACTAGTTGCGACAAATGAAAGTGGTTTACCGTAGTGCCATTAAGGGTACTTCTAGGTCCGGTGGAACAGACAGTTATTACTGGAAAGAGTATCGTCTACCTTCAGTTTCTGACGACACGTCGCGAAAGGTGGCCGCAGAATGTTGTTGGTTGCAACATCAAAGAGTCACGGACTGGTAGCAAGGTCAGTACAATTATGCTTCCTTCATTTTGAGGAACGTTGCTTCAAAAGTTATTTTATGGTAAATTGATTTTAGTCACGTGTGACTATCTATTTATTCAGTTCAATATTGTGAAGAAACCCATCTGAACGGCTAGAACTTTGATAGTAAAACTTTGCAATTGTTAGCAGAATTTTCTTGTGCATCTTTTGGAACAAGTTTATTTACCGAAGCCTCATCTAGGGGATGTCTCTTGACCATTTACTGAAGTCTGAATTTTAGACCTTTTTGGCCATTATGTTTTTTCGCTTTAGTTTTACGTGTTTGTATAGAAAACATCAGACGTATCACGGATTCTCTAATATTTTACGCAGGACATAGTCTGCTGGAAAGCTACAAAAAACGGCAGACTGGAAAACTGCAATTGCTCAAGAAAAAAAATGTTTAAGCATATGCTATCTTTGTATGACGGCTTTTCATCCTTCCTAGATCACTTGCCATCTTGGTGTAATTTTCAAACCAGAGCACCTGGGGGATCCGGATTTGGCAATTGTTGATGAATTATGGGCAAGTGTAAGTGATCCAAACTTCAAGGCTCTGGCATAAGTGGAAATATCCCCCTACCCCCTACCCCCTCCCTGAAATGACGATTTACTAGTCAAAAGGGCAAACGATATTATTCGAAATACAAACTATATTTTCTGTATTTTCGCTTTCTGCTTTTATTATTTGCTAGAGGAGGATCATATGGCCCATAGTTCGGGAAATGTAGGCTAATAACGTTGTTTTCGCTGATTAAAAGCTACAGACATCATATATAATGCCCCTTATCTGCTTTTCTTTTAGGAAATTTGAGAACACGTCGATTGCAGTATATTTCACTGTTGTAAGCGCTCTTGTGTGTGTCTTGAATTTGATGGTCTGTACGTGAAGTGTCGAGAAGCTCATGACATTTTTTTATTGGTAAGAATTTGCTCTTTGCTTTTCACGTCTTATCAAAAAAAGATTGATAGCAAAAAAAAACTATATAGGGCATATAGTCCCTTGTCTCGATTAGACTTCGCTGCCTATTTTTTTTCTCCAAATCAAATGCAACCTCATTGGCGCTCCCAAGACATATTAACTTTGTAATTTTTTTTACTTGGCGTTCAATTTTCTATCGTAGCTACCAACATTAAAAACGTTTTCATTTCTTCAGATATTTCCTCTGGATCTGAGTCATTTATTTCAATATTTAATGGTCTATTTCGATATTCTTTTCAGACTGAGGCGATGGACGGGCAAGCTAGAATGAGTCAAATTAGCACGGATGATACTGTTCCCACCATGCGACAAATGCATTGAAAAACAGGCCAGGTGAACATAACAACAGACGTATCACATGGTCAACAAGAAATTGTACGCTTTAAGTGCCCATGGTAAAAGAATAAAGAACACAACATCAGCGTTGAGGATCGGACCAATCAGAACCATTTCATTGAAACGACATTTTTTGTCGACGCCCATACACAAAATACTCTTTCGTCCGAATTGGATACACTCCTGATCGACAGTAGGTCAAGGCGTCGTTGTCTTGGCAATTAGTTTTGTGTGCGAGTTATGTTTGAAGTCCAAGCAGTTGAGAGATAGAACCACCGTCAGAGCAGGGGTTGAACGAGTTTTGCACCAATGAGCTTATCACAATGAGATGCCTTGCTAGCTCTCTAGCGTCGGTTCGCTACACCAACACCTGTCTTCATTGGTGTCACGTACGATAGTGGGTTGCTAGGTGAGACACTGCATACTTTTGGCAATGTTTTGGAGGACATATCTTGGGTTCTTCTTAGTATTTTGAAGTGGGAAGAACACGGTAGCGAAAATTTGCCGTTTTTCTTTTTATGTCGAGTGAGTTTTATGTAGTGGAACATTCCCTTAAAAAACGTAAATCTGTGGTATTGATCTATAACAAGCGTCCACTGAATTGAAAAATAATAATAATAATACATGAGCATGGAAATCTCTGTTCTTTTTCTCTCCCTATTCTCCAATTAGAAGTGGACCAAATGGGCAGTGCTTATGTATAGGAGGATCAAGCGAAAGTGTGCATTTTGTCTGAGAAAAGTAGCTAAAAATATGGGTTGCCCAAGAATTTTCGCTGAAATGGGTGAATCTGTATGTCTGCGTCTACGAACGAAATTGTCTCCAATTTAAAGCAGTGGTTATTAAAAAGTTGCAAAGTTTGACCAATATGAGATTTGCATGATATGTCCATTTTCCCAATGAGATTTTAAAAATTGTATCTATACAATACGAACTTCTGAAACAGCAGTCCTACCAAAACGAAAGTCAGAACAAAGGTATCTCTCATTAAGGGAATACTTTTTTTTTTGTTTTCAAATTCAGTTAACGAAGCCTTGATTTCCGTGAGCGTGACAAACTTTTGGGCCCTCGGACTTGATAGCGCCGGCGCCTGATCAAAGGTGACCATTGAAGTCACAAACTCGCTGAATCAATGCGAACTAGTGATTCATATACCTGTTAGCTGTGTACACACCCCTTTGGACCTGAGGAATCAGAATACTATTGATCTTGTCGTTTTTCCGTGAGTTTGCTTGAACCTTAAAACAATCGAATCTAGTTCGTCGTCTGAAATTTGCAAGTAGCCGCCCAAATCTTCCACGCCCACTTCCTTAGTCCTTCATCGGCCGAAAACTAGAGTACGGACTGTAAGGGGGGTCGTGGGGGGTACACCCCCTCTCGAAAATGATACTTCCGCTACAGCTTAGGCATAATTTTTGGTACTCACCTAAAGGGGTCCAATGCTAGATTGCATACTAATTTTGGTGAAATTTGGGTGTCCGGTTGTCTGTTTAGGGGGCCGGAGCGAGTGACCGAACACTACTATACTGTAGATGCATGATATAGGGGCGGTCAGTGGACGACACGTTGATTATTGCCGCTTTGATATATGCCTAGTACTAATGAAACTTCGCGGGCAGATAGAAAATACCCATTTTATCGTGTATTCCAAGATTTAGGGCAACAGAAGGACGGCTGGGGTATTTTACAGACCAGTCTATAAATAAAAAAATTGACTTATCTTGGTGACTTCTGGGGTCTGTAAAATAGCACCTGTTGATCGAAACGTCACCACACTTGGCAGACGCATTGGTGCTGTAGAGCGAGAGATATCAACGAAAAACCTCTCGCCCAGTTAGATTGCTCGAAATGGCCCCTCAGGCGTGGGCCCTTATTTTCAGTACTAGAAATGGTAAGATAGTGATTTTTGCGCCAACCAAAAGGATCTTAATAACATAAAAACCGTCACGCCTGAAAAATTTTTCGGCAGAGGGAGGGGGTGTGCACCCCCTTTGCCGACGAAGGGTTAATCCTTTGCTAGAAAGTCCACTTTTATAATATAAGCAATAAAACAGACATACTTACTCATACTTACAGACATACTTTTCCAAGGAAACCCAAGATCACGGCAATATAACTCGAAGTGGTGCCTAAAATCTCTCACAAACGTATTGTGGACGCACTGCCCCTCCCACAAGCTAATGACTAATGGTATTATCAGGCTTTGGAGAAAGCCTAGCTGTCGGCTTGACTGTCTCGGCTCGAGGGATCCGACTTATAGGACAACAAGGAGCTGTGCTGAGCCTTCACTCTGATTTGATACAACTTCATTAAACACAGCAATATTGAGATGACGATTTCCGGCTATGTCTCTATCAACAGCCATCTCTGTGAGGCATCTTTAAAGTTGATGGCACATTTCCTTTAAGAACAAAGGAACCAGATAGCCTGATTAGTGTTTTCAGGGAAAAGGGCTGATTCAGAAAAAATGCTCATTCGTCGAAATTGTTTGAATTGTGACAGAAAATTTCATCAGCTAGCACCAACTGGCCATGAAAGAGTTCCCTCTAGTCGACCATCCTGCCCTCGTATATACTTTCCCGGTGTAACTCATTAAACTTACCCTTATTCCGAAATGAAATGCGATCAGAACCTCGATGTATGTTTTGCTGTCGTTAATCCTTTCGCTGCTGATACACAACTGGGACCCTGCCGATGCAAAGTAGAGACCAGGTATTCCAAACTGATGGCTCCGTCAGTTGCAATGGAATTTTGGAAGTGTTGAATATAAAAAGGTTCCCATTGAATATCAAATCTCATTGTTGAAGATAAGATCATACCATTGAATGTGAAATGATACCATTTAGTGTAAATTAATACCACTGGATTTAAAATTTTACCGATGAATATGAAATGGCTCCATTGAATGCAAAATGATAGGGTTCAGCATAAAATGTGAGAGTTGAATGTTAAGTCTTTCCGTTGATTGTGTAATAGTTCCGCTTGCACCACTATTGGAGATAATTATGCTATTGTTGCATATGCAATGTCAACAGTTGCGTGAAAAATGGTGCCGTTGTATGCAAAATGGCGCAGTTTAAGGATATTTCAGCACGTAGCCAGCCATACATCTTGCACCCTATTTATCATACGTCATTAATCCTACGGGAAACAAGCTGACGATTTCGCTACGTAGCACGAAACATCTTGTTGAATGCATTTCATTAGTTTCTAGCTTTTTAAAATTGTTGATATCCCTTTAAAAGATTCTGCCAATTCAATTGGATTGTCTCATGGACCGAACTTCTCCTTTAATGACAGTAGTTCCTGTTAATCACGTGGATTAGGGGGCCAAATTTCTGGCTGAATTCAATTTGAATTACGTTTTTTTGCATTGAGAGGTTGTATTCACGAAAGCCAGTGCTTTTAGTGATGGATCAGTAACGCATCCAGTTGAAATTTTTCATGGTTTTTATGTATTGTTTATGTGGTTCTACTAAAATGACGAAGTAGCTGCTAATTTGATGTTTTAGGCTCGAAATGGAGAGCTAGCCATCGAAGACATGGATGGAGGTACCTTTACAATTTCCAACGGAGGTGTTTTTGGTTCCCTGATGGGCACACCCATCATTAATCCTCCTCAAGCTGCTATTCTTGGCATGCACGGCATATTTGATCGTCCTGTTGCTATTAACAATAAGGTAAGATGTGTGTAACGGTAGTTCTCTTATCGATGCTGATACACCATTAGATCTGCATATAACATATCTCCGTGTCTCACTTATATGTTGTAATATTCCTACGCACTATGGCCTGGTCAGTCTGACGAAGCAACAACAGCAACAACAACAGCGAAGGACAAACAAAAATATTAATACCTTTTCAGGATAGCACTTATATATGCTGCACCAAAAACGAGGCTTATTTAGAGCGTGTGCTTTTCATACTTATAATTAAGAAGATGTTGTTGGCTTAACTTTTCCCCCTTTCTCATCACTTTCGATTTAACATGCGACATGACCATAAGAACTTACGTCTGCTTTTCCATTGAACTGTGCGTGTCGCCTCTCTACAAACCTTGACCCTTATTTGTCACTGAACTTCATAGCAAATGTGATATGTGATATTGTTACAATTAACTGCTTTCTTGGCCATTTTTTTTCGACCTTTGTTTGCCCTGTCATTGCAGGAATTAATTGTTCAGAAAAACTGGGACTATTTATAGTCAATCAGTCAGAAGAAACGGGAAACTAACGATATTACTATCATGCTATCCTGGAATTGATTGCTCTGATAGCCTTCGTACCATCTCCCTCTTTTTCGCCCCTCACCCTATTTCAATGTTGATGATTACATTTGTACATCACACTCTCGAGACTGGGGTCGGGGGGTAGTGGGGCATGGTATATGCAATTCATGTCCAAAAGATCTTAAAAAGGGTGTCGACAATAAGCAAAGTAGTGAACATTGACATACACAAGGATTAGTTGTATCCTGATTATGTTTTGATTGATAAATGAATTCAGTTCTTGCATGGTTAATGGGATGGTAATTTGGCCACATCTTTTTGGCCCGGATTGTACATTACTAGTAGGAAAACAGAAGGAAAAAAACTCTTTGTGTTCATAAGAAACGGCAAGCTTCTCCCTGATTTTTTTTACCTGACGTGTCGTACCTGTAATGCAGTCCCTACGGTTTCATTTTGCATTTTGTTCCAGAAAGTGTTGATTTTATCTTTCCCAAAAATTTGATTTAATTTTTCTAAGCGTGACTCAAGTGTCACAGATAGTCAAGTCTAAAGGATTTTCAACACAATGGATTCTTAGTTCGTTCTAACGGAAGGCGACGTATACTTTATTCGGAGAAACTTTCGCGAATTTGGGCCATTTCGCGACAGTTTATTTCGCAAAAATGTTCAGAAACGTCCTCACGGGACAGTTTGTCTCGCGAGTTTTTTCCGAAACCCAATTATGCGAAAGTTTGCTCAGCTCAATGTTTTATTTTCGTTGGAGAGAGGGCTTCAGGGCCTCGTGTCGTCACAAAATGCTTTCTTTTTGCGAAAGATCATCTTGTGAATTTTTTGTGATTTACCAATTCATGAAAGTTCTTCCGAAAAATTTCGCGAGATTTTGACCTCGCGAAAGTTTCTCCGAATAAAGAAATGTTGGTGTCGTGCAATCAATAGATGTAATCTTACCATACAACTGAAGAAATATGCGAATCTATAACCAGGAACTGACTTCTTTGCGTACGTACGTTTCACGAAAGCAAAACAAAAGCATAAACTTTGTGTGTAACTTCCTAGAATTGTTCTAGGATCCAATAATTTTGAGCTTGTGTTTCTGGGGTAGTGTTTTCTATGCCATGTTGTTTTTCTGTGCCAGGTTGAAATCCGTCCGATGATGTATGTTGCTCTGACCTACGATCACCGTCTCATTGATGGCAGGGAAGCAGTAACGTTCCTCCGTAAAATCAAGCAAAACGTCGA
>JAOBRC010373459.1:0-12618 GCA_027575255.1 Scolionema suvaense
AATAGTCGCTTAATCTGTAGGTCAAGCCAACACCCCATCATTGTGTATTTGTGTCAACTGCTCTGATCTGACTGTACGTGAAATACCAACAACATGTGTGCATGGATAAACATCAATGTTCTGAACTGGAAACATCTTTTGGGAAGCTTTACAAATCTGTACTGCTTGCTACAGTAGTTACATCATTTGCTACGTCATGCATATGTCTGCACTATAACAACTGGCTTATCTCACAAGGCTCTTCATGACTAGATAACAAGCTAAAAACAAGTTATTCACTAGAGACAAAAAGATCATCAGTGAATAGAACCACTGATTATAGATAAAAAGGAAAGGATTCTGTAGTAGGTACAGTGATGTGATCAGGAAGCATTAATCATTAATGACAGCTGTCTTGTAGTGACATTGAAAGTAAAGTTATCCATAATTATTTATCTTGTAAGCTTGATTTTTTGCAGGACCTACAGTACCAATTCAAAGCCTTTTTTGAAACATGCATGTTTCAGTTCATAAATGTCTCAGCAAAGGTCAGACATGAAAATGCAAGTTCAGCTATTTGGTGAATTATATATAACTCTAGCTTATTCTCCCTGGTCTGATGTCTTCACACATTTAACCCTACTTTTGCCCTAGTGTATTGAAAATGTATTAAGGATACTGCAAAGGCTCACTTCGTGCTTCATTCAAGGGCTTCTAGTTTGATTCAGAAACGTTTTCAAAACATCTTTGGGTGTTCAATGCATCAATGGAAGGCACCTGCTTCATTTCCTGCATGTTTTGAGATAAAATTGCCACCTGCCACTTTGAAACAAAGGGAATATTTGAACACACAATCATAGGGCTTTGCAGAGCTCTAAGTCCCCGTGTGATCAATATTTTCTCACCAAACCAACTTGAGGTTAAACCTTCATGCTGTACCTCCAAAATGGTGTTGGATGTTTTCCCAATCAAAAGTTATAGCTCTGTATTTCAAAATTGACAGAAATTTTTTTTTGAAATCACGAGATTTCAACTTAAATTGCTCATAACTTTTTATCAAGTCAAAAACAACAAAAATGCCGTCACCATTTTGTAGAGTCCGTTGAGATCTTTCAATTGATGTACAATATGTATGCTAAAAACAAACTGGAGGGGACTTAGAGCTTCTAGAATGCCGAAATTTCTGTTTTTCCTTGTTTCTGTTCACAGCTTCACAGCAGGTGCCATGCAGGTGGTTTCTTAGTGGACGCTTCCAACGGTTGCCACTTGATGAGATTCATGTGGCATAAACTGAAATTTTGATAAGCTTTTAAAATATCCGTAAAGCTTGGCTAAAGATTAACAACTGCTATGACTTCTGAGGGTTTGCAGTATCCTGAAGGCTAGAGGGGGGGACTAAATCACCACCTAGATATTTCTGGAATGGCGTATGTTATCACCATGAAACTTCGAGATTGGAAGTCGTTGGTGCAAACTATTCAAAACAGTTGAACCTTGACACTGTGTCATTGCCTCTGTGAATAATGGTTTTGTTTCGAGACAATGGGATTGTTTAATTTGAGCCAGCAATTTGTAAATGACTTAATAGGTAAATATATTGTGTTTTTATGCACTAATTTGTTAACCTATGCTTGGTCACTGTGGAAATTAGAAGGCAAATAAGGGTTGTTGACACCTTGGACATGCATTACCATTTCCAACTTACCTTCAGCAGTGAACCATGAACAGTGAAACATGAACAGTGAAACAATGGGACTTGATCCAAAATTTGATATTTTCAATTCAGATGATGTTTCGATAGATTTGTGAATCGTCAGCAGACATCAGCAAGGATGATTTGCCCCTCATTAATTGTCAGCAGAAAAACTACCAGGCTAAGTCAGGTTAAGAAATACACCTTTCTCCAGCCTCGGGTTGGTTCGGTAAAATACCATGATTTTTGAGGTCTGGGCACTAAGTCATAATTTTGGGGAGGTAAACAAATGCTCTTTTTTCCTTGAAGTGTGTGCTTTGACTTGACACTTTCAGTGTTGTACAATGTAGTTTATGACATCTATGGTAAACTTGATATTTTCCCCAAGCCTAAATATTCTCGGTGCAAGAAGCTGAAACCCTGGTTTCCTCGGTTCCGCTCAGCGGAAGCCGAATATTGAACGAGGAAATTTATGTACGGATAAGTCTAATCTTTACCTATTTCAAATGTGAGGCCATCTGCTGATCTTCTTGGCATATGCACGCATGCTTTGAGTACTTATGCTTTGAAACATATGAAACATCTTTAAAGTTAGTTGATTATCCCCTTGTCCTGCGGCACCATGACTCTTTGAGGTCCAATATGCTACTCTTTATTCTTCATTCCTCGTCATTTTCTTCTGACTAGAAAGTATCCTATAGTAAACATGGCAAGTTTGGTCTACAGATGAGTTCAGCTTGATACATTTCTGAACAATAATATGGTCAATTACAATTAACATCTGTAGTCGTATGCCGGGCAAGCTTGTTTGTTATTTGGGTGAAATAGAGGAGTGTTGGTTTCCAGGAAACAAATGGGCAAATTATATGCCGCTGAGGTTTGGTAAGGCTTCGGAAACTTTGTTTTTATTCACTGGTTGGTAGGTATGTCCGCTTCAGTGTTTGTGAGATTGATACAGATCGATTTGGCGCAACTGTGGTTATCAGGCGCAGTTCACCACTGTATGCCTTCTGCAGGATTGGTTTGTTTACCTCCCAAAATTGCTCCTCTGAGTTAGCGCATGCGCATTTGCTTAATAGGCAAAACTGGAGAATCTTGTATTGGTGCATGTAAAACATATTCTGGATTGTGATGGCCTTGTCTAGGTCCTTGTAGACCCCCTGCTTTTTCCTTAATGTTTTTCTTGAGAATTTAACTGTGCCCTTTCTGAACCCCTTTTTTTTTACCTTATTATGACAAATTAAGCTGTGTAATTAGTTATGGCGCATCTTCAAAAATGTGGCTTAATAAAAACGCAGCTCAATTAAATGATGTGGTTTAATAGAATGCAGCTTATTTAAAGACCAGAGTGATGGAAAGACTCAATTGTTGTTGGGTGATTTCAATCCATACACTATATCACTGTTCACTTTCATCTTCACTACTATCCCCCTTGGGATCAAGTTCATCTAAGATACCCTTGCCTTCATCATGATAGTTATAAAAATCAATCCAATGTAACTTTTTTTGCAGTAGTTCGATGCTCCTAGTGTCCAAGTGACTGCATGAAAGGGAATTCACTGAAAATAGACATTTTGTATTTTCATCCCGTGTGGCTCCCACGGCTTAATTAAAACCTCACAAAACCTTACTTTTGTCAAAGTGTGGCCTAGTTAAAGCGCGGCTTAATTTTATGCAATGGCGGTAGATTCGCGACTTAATTTGATGTAGTCAGGTAATTTCTCTGACTCAATGTGAAAGATCTAGCAATGTCTTCTTATATTATATAGTTTCTGCTTCTATTTTGTATGTCTCACATGATGCCCTTCATGCAGTTCCTTTCCCTTTCTTTCAGTACCCCAAAGAAAATGAGTTTACACAGGTGAGCTGCTTTTGTCCTTTTATAATTTTACTCTCACATCTGTGCTATTAACTTATTATTTGTCGCTTATCGGAAGCACTTCACCAGCGTATTGAAAAATCTTAGATCAGCAATCTCAGTAGATACAGGCCTATACGTTTGTTGTCTTGATTTACTGAATTGTTCTTTGCAGTATTTGAGTGAACATGGCGGCAGATCAAATGCTTTCACCTCACTTGAACATACCAATTATCACTTTGATGTCAAGTCTGAAGCTCTTGCAGGTGCACTTGACAGGTACGTGTTTGACTTAATCCATGATACTCATTGCTGTGCGATTATGTTCTATGTTGATCATTTTTCTTTGTGATGGGCTTGTCTTGACATTGACTCAGCCCTGTAAATTAAGGGAAAATTGCGTCGGCATTTTTTTTGCCGACGTGGATCGAGAATGTGTTGGCACTACGTCGGCAAAACGAGGAAAGTTTCCTTAAACCTTGCTATTACAGTTTTCCCCATTCCACCCCAACGGATGCAAGTTGTCTTTCTTTTGTGAGGCTCAGTTAATGCTATGAAGTTAATGCTCATGCTTCAAAGAATCTGTGCATAAACTTTTCTTTATTACCACTACGCTCGCTTCACAATTTCTTTCATTCTGCTGGGGGATGTATTATGTCGTGAACCCCAAACATGACTCCACGATGCAGACTAATGTGCTCTTCCTGATTTAACTTGTGCAGAATGAAAGATTCAGTGTGACACTGTTCCGTTTTTGTTCTGCAGATTTTAGAAATTTCAGTTTCCTGGACATGGACACCATTCTGATTTTTACGAAAAGTATCCACGAACTTTTACTCCTCCTCCTAGCGTCTTAGCCATCTTTCTCACATCTGTTGCAGCTTTAACCACCATTTTGATTCTGTAGTTTCTGCAATTCTGATTGGCCAACAAGCACCGAAGAACGGGGCACTTTCCTACGCAACAGCAACCGCTCGTCAGCTGCTGGCTTGTAGAAGTGCGAGTGAATTCAAAACCGAGTGGTATAAGTTTTCTTATCTGGGTTAACTGCCGTCGGCTAATATTTGCCGTCGTAAACTGGATTTGCGTCTGCAAATGCGTCGGCAAAACTGTATGTTTTTGCTGGGTCAGAACTACAGTTAGCTCAAGACGGCTCACTTGAGTTAGCATCTTTAAACGTCCACGAAATTCATGACACAGTTTTGCATGGAATGACATGATTTTGTGTTTGTTTCACAAGCTATGAGTTGCCCTGTGCACTTTCATGTTCAGGGCTTTTAAATTGGGCAATTTCATAGTCTTCCCGAAGACCCACCACGCAGCGCAAGTCACAAGCGGAGCGAGTGGGTCTTCTGAAACTCGTGTGCTAATTATAGCTGCCCAATGTGAGCTCTCTTGAATCTATGTGTCACTTCACAAATCTGTGAAGCTGGAACGCTGAGATCTATTTATATCAGCCAATCTCCTTTCGATATTCTGCCAGCCGACGATTCTCTGCCAATCCAAAGCAGTTTTCGTTCCTGCTCCATTGTTCTAGGGGATTAGCAGAATATTTAATGGAGTTGCCGTGTTTCATAAGTCGCTTCGCCCCTTCACCTCTCTCAGCTGTATTTGAATTAGAGTACGCTTTTTACTATGTTTAGAAGCGGCTTGGTAAGTCTACAATTTCACAGAATGTCACACAGCAAAACATTGTCATATTGCCCACAGCAGAAGATGCCAAGATAATTTTATATCTTAAGAACGCCTCTATGATTATGTTTAATTAAGTGACTGATCGTGAAATTGCTACCGAATATGTGGGCTCGTGCCAAGTTATTTATTTTTAGGCCTTTTTTGAAAGTTAGAAAGTGTAGGGTTTTGTTCCAGTTAGATTTCAATACCAATTTCAAAGCTTCACTTAAGTGAAAAAATTATTGAAGTTGGCTCTAAGGTTGCATGTCAGTCACTCTTTAGTAGTTTGGGCACCCATCCAGTCTGCCTGATAGCTCTGAAGTACATACTTTAGCGCTTAGCTCTATCCACAGTTGATTCAAATCCTGGTCAGATCCTTATAAAAATGGCTATGCAAATGATCCAAATAGCTTGCTTTGAAAACATGATGAAGGGAAGCTATATATAAGCATATAGTAGCATGAAGACAGATCTGTTTGGCTGGTTACACAAATGTTTTGCTAAAACTTACTTCAGACAGCCTCTTTAACCCTTTGCTGCCCGAGGGGGGGAGGGGGAAATTTGCCCCCCCCCCCTAGTGGTGTTTTACAAATAATATCTTCTGAATGCCTCGCTCTGGGTTCACGAAAGTTAGTGTATGTAATATTTATTATGCATATCCACTGCAAATTTTAACTTCATAGGGTAAGTGGTTCATAAGATATTGTAGCTTCGCAATGCACGGTTGGAGCAAGAATTTATCAATTTTAGGCAAATATATAGAAAAAGGGCTGCTTTTCTGTAAAAATCAAAAAATGTTTGGCTTAAAAACAAGATTTTACCTAAATAGATTATCTTCACTATTTGCAACATTATGGATCAATCAGAATAAATTTTCCTGATTTTGAAATTTTGGATTATTAGTGCCACAGATTTTGGAGTGAGTGCAATGCTGATATCAGTGCTAACTGTGCTGTAATTTGGGGAAATCTATACATAATTTAAAACTTATAATTGCCCTGTAAGTATGTTCTATGGGTTTACGTGTGGTTGTTTTGGTTTTGAAAAAAGTAAGGGGCTTTTTTGCCCCCTGCCTCCTACATACTAGTAAGGGTGTCCCAAGACCACACATGAACTGGAGTTAATAAAAATGCTATGGCATACTGATCATTTGTGAAGGATGGTGGCAGGTTCTCTAATTGGTAGTTTATGGAGCTCATTAAACATAGCTCAGAAAGTTTTCTTGGCACTGGCAGTGCATATTAAGAAACTTGTTAATAGTTTCACCCGTAGGTTTTTTGTCCATCTTCGGTTAGCTTGCACCTGCAATGATTTTTTTTTCACTCTGAGGCTAGTAGAGGGTGCCTAGAAGGCATGTAATATATTAAATATTAAAGGTATATGTTGGATTAGAGAACATTTTAGCTTTCTCTGCATAAACCTCTATGGGCAGGATCCCAGGAGTTCTTGTTCAGAATCTGTTGTGATAGAAGGATGTTGCTTTTGTGGTATTATTGTTGTTTGAGGGATAATTTTGGGGGTGTGTAATTTAATGCTGCTGGTCTGATTCTGCATCTAACTTTGTTAGTTGCTTCTCTGCAAGTATGCCCCTTGAATGGAAAAAAATGTTCATAATTTATGACAATGAGACATAAAAGTACACGACTGGTGGATTTTAGTCTGGGCAATTCTAACTTTCTACACCCCATGCTGGGGGAAATGTTGTGGCCAAGCATTTTTTTTAATATAAGGTCTAGCCTGGTGTTATGGGTTAAAGATAATTCTAAATCAACAGAGTTGAATTTACGTTGGCTGTGTTTGTTTTATTTCTGCATCTAGATCATCATTCAGTTTGTAGTGGAAAGGTGTGCTAGGTTTTTAAAATTTGTTTCATTAGTGAAGTTTCACTAATCAATTCTAGGACGCTGATGCTGACATCATTTGAAATTTCCTCTGAATTTCCCGAACGTTGGGCTTGATTTCTGCAACGTTGCTTTGAAAAATCTAGGTCGGAGAATGGCGAGAACTAGGGGGTTTCCCAAGAGCAGTCAAATGAAAACGCAGCTTTCGAACATGCTTACATAGTACAGCGTAGCCGTCACAGATTTATTAGCTTCCGAAACCTCACTATTAGGTTCTTATTAAATCCAATTCTTATGTCAATTATAATTCTACTTTTTGGAGTCAGATTAATCCCTCGTGTATTGAGTTTGGTAAATTTACCTGATCTGCTCAACTCTCCTGAAACACGAAAGCAGCAATCAACATTACACTGAAGAAAAACTGCAGAAATACCTTAGAGTTTTAAGTGAATCGGCGAATGAGCGAACAAGCAAAAGAGCAATCAAGCGAGTTGGCGATAAGTGAACAATTTACTGTTAATTGATCTGTCTCAAGCTTTGATCGCAGACATATCGCATTTCAAGGGATTTTACTGATTAGATGTGGCAGTTTTCAAGAACATGCCATCAGCATTCAAATGCATTAGCGTACTGAAGTGAGCAGACTGTGAAGCTAACTATCTCGGGCAGTCTGTGAGCAGTCTAAAATAAGTACTGCTTGTCATCATAAATTTTGCAACCATAAAGGTAGGGAACACTCCTCATAAATGGGGTAAAGACTATGCAGCAAATGGCACAATCTGTTGGTACTATTGGGAACTTATTTATTCTGGTTGTTTGTGATGATTTATTTGTCATTATTGAGGTTGAATCTAATACTAAAATCATTGCAGCGATCCTAATGCATTCCAGAGAAACTAGAAGAAGTAGAAGGTTCAGTTTCTACCGTTAGTTTGTACCAACTCCATCGCAAACCGTGCAGGAGGTGCTACTTGTGAAAATACTGCAAGCGAAAAGTAATAGATCTGCTTTTCCATTGTGCTAGTTCAGACCTAAAAACATCTGTGCAGGCCAAGATGAAGTAACAATAGTTCTACCCTGTTGATCTTCAGCTTTGCAAACCACATTTAGGTGTACCCATGACTGAAACGTGCAAAAAGTCTCAAAATTGTGTTCAGAATTGTCCAAGTTTGGCTGTGATTAGCCTCTGAAAGCAAGTCTTCTTTGAAAGCCTTCTTTCAAAGTCTTCTGCAGACTGATGTTGAAAAAGAACTTGTTGAATGACCAAATTTTCTTTCTTTTTTTATTTTTGAGGGGGGGATGGAGCTTCAGTTCCCCATCCCCACCCACATATCCCACCCCCACCCCTGGTCTGCTATGCCTCTGACAATAGAAGAAAGTTACTGTTGGAATTTCTGTTTTTCATGACTCATTTCCCCTGTCTCATTTGTGGTCTCAAAACTTGTTTATGCATTCTGACTGGATAGCATGTTCTGCATTCATTGTGCCTTCGGAAGCACTTGTGAAATTTTCTGTTGTACATAGATCTTACTGCATCTGGTGATAGAGTGGCCATCTGCTTTCTCCATGTTCTTCCTGAGTGATATTATAGATAGATGCAGCTCAACATATGCTATGCCTTGATATAGATTTGTGTTGTTTCTTCTGGTTATTCAGAGAATGAAAAAGAATGGTAACTTGCAGTATAAAAGCTGTCGATTTGGATTTTGTTTGTAAAGTACGTCTGTGGAATATTTGATTGTCTCCCTGGTAATAGCTGAGAATGGATCTCATTAACTGAAATCTAAATTATGTTTAGGTTAAAGATGGCAAATGCTCCCAGAATGGTAGCAAAAAATTGCCTTTTTTTTTAACCCTATTGTGCATGGGCTTTTTGATGTACGTTGGTTGCATGGGGGGTAAAAACTATGCCCCCCCCCACCCTAAAAAGCGAACAAGTATAGCTACGGCACTGAAACTTTGCATGGACATAGCCACCAACTAGTAGTTTCTAAAAACCACTCATTTGAACTGCCAGGTCAGCACAGTTTTTGCATTTTTCCCAAAAATCAGCAAAAATCACCAAAAATTTGGCAAAATTTCTCTCGGCGATAAAATCTGAACCACACAACGCAAGAAGTTGGTTCAGCCATCGTTGGAAAGCATAAGCATACCACTTTTCAGAAAACAATGTGTGGTAACTTGAGCAAATGGTTTTTGTACAGCATGGCTACTTCTAAAGGGCACTCTTTTCCCATTATAACTTGTAGTAGGGAAATTGCAGGATTGCTCCAATTGGCTCTCACAAAATTCGAATATCTCCGGAAGTAAGCAAGAATACGCATGAAATTCCCATCTAAAATAGAGTTGGCTTTAGAAAAAAATTTTCGGAGCTGATATTGACAGAGAGGCCATGAAAGTCTCACGAAAATGGGTGGTTGGTTTATGGTTGGCTTTTTTTTTTCAAGAGCTATTTCATACATATCAATTTCTATCAAGGCATCAACTAAGATAAACTTGGTTTGCTTCTAAAGTGTGTCCATTGTGGAGCATGTGACGAAAGTTTTCTTTTTGAGCTGTCCTAGAAATGCTTGATCATATTGTGGTAGTTCCAATTTAGTTGATTTTACCACATATAACTGTGGCTCACTGAGTTTATCATCTGTGAGTTTCATGTTTTTTATCTCATGGTCTTCATTAGCAATAGAGGAAGCAAATCTTAAACTTAACATTTTTTCGTTTTGAATTGGTAGAAAATCGAATAGTTTCATCAGATTTAGCCATAATGACCTAAAAGAGCTGTTATTAGTTTAATGCTTGCTATATCCTCCATGAAGACTAACCTATTGTCAATAATTTTGGTGAAATTGTTTACTTTATGTCCACAAGATTTTGGTATGACAGGATTATTTTGCAAGATTTTTGATAGTCTAGCAAGAAATATTGAACTAATACGATATTCTAAATCCTTGCGTAGACACCCCCTTGCGAAAGATATTTTTAGATTTTGCGCGTGCCCAGTAGAGAACCTAACCATGCCAATCATACGTGTGCCATTTATTGAAGGTGTTAGGGTTCAGTATGTATGACTTTTGTACATCCTTTTGAGTTCAATTATTATTACTTGTTGTTAGGTTTGCTCAATTCTTCATATGCCCATTGTTTGACCCGAATTCAAAAGAGCGTGAAGTTCAAGCTATAGAATCTGGTAAGTGGGACAGGTTATAGTGAATGTGAAGTTTGATATTATATTTAGGGCATAGTTTGAATCCCGTTTAATAAGACATGTACATAGTCCTTCTGAGATTGGATCAAAACATTTTCTTTATGGAGAGTAGCTTCTGCTCCACACAGTGTACTGTCTGTGTTAGGGTTCGAAGCTCTGTCAACTACACCATTTTTTATAGTGCAGGGGTCAAAATAAAGGGCAGCTTTCTGCTTTCACTCACTGAATTCTAAGATAACCCGGCTTGGAAGATGTAAGAGCAAAACGAGAGATAGCCTGTGAAAGCAGATCTCGTGCAAGACTGGTTAAATTTATGTTATTAAATTTCTTCTGATTTGAAAAAGCAGGATTTATAAAATCACTTGTGACTCCTGCAGTGTTCCTTTTCTACATCCGTCTCCTGACTACTGAACTTTGCTTGCAGAGCGGGCCAAATGATGGTTGTTCCTTGCACAAAAATTTGCTAGTTATGTTAAGCAGCTTTCTTGTTTCAATCATGCTGATATAGTAGTAGTTTCTGTAAGCGAACATGCATCTGTCAGAATTCTGTTTCTGCTGAATTGTGAAACATTGCCATTGCTATGTTCTGAGTACATATTCCGTTTATACATACATGTTTCCTGTTCCTTTTGATAATAGCCTGTGTAGTGTCATGTTTTGTGTGGATGTTTGCACGGTGTATATCTTGTTGACATGATGTTGACAGATGTTGTTATGATGTGTGGTTGTGTGATATGTAAACTTATGCTGACATATATATATGTATGTGAATTCACTCATTTATCAGATTTTGTTATGTGCTGCTATGTGCTTGAATGTTGAGTGTATGCAGAGGTGTGTTATAAGTATAGACATTTGATAGCGAGTTTTGAATTCTGCTTTGCTGATATTGTCTTAAAAAGAAGCATAAAAAGCGTATGTAAAAAAAATGTATGATTACTAACGTAGTTTATAATTGAAATTGGCTTTTGATTTGATTGTTTTTGTGTGATTGATGATACAAACGATACAGAGTGGACCATCTTTGAGCTAAAAATGTTTTTCTCAACCTTGAAAGTAGAGCGTGTGGCTGATATTTGCCTAGCAATCACAGCTTTCATGAATTGATTGTTAATCGATCATCATAATAATACCCGACCCAAAACTAAGTGACCCTAGCTCGAATTAAACAGCGAAATTATTGTCAATATTGAGTTCTATTTCCTATAACACACCCTCGTCCGTACGAAATCTGGAAGGTTATAATGTCACTCTCAGCGAGCCAGCCTGACCTTCGGCGGCCATTACTGGCTTTTTTTTGCTGTTTCCCGCCGCATTCAAACTGCCATCATAAAAGCGCATGAGAACTTCAATACTATCTTTCGTGCTTGATATCAATAGTTTACCTGGTTGTCATCGAAGTGCGTGAACCGCATACCGCCTCATCATGCAACCAAGTGCACGGTATCCAGTGGGCGTCTTGTCGGGCTTCTTGTGATATATTTGTAAAAAGTTATTTCTCGTCACTCTGACAAGAGAATTAAGTTTGGAGTTGATTGTTGGAATTTGCATGACCATAATAGCACAAATGAATGGGGGAGGGGGGTCCGCAAATATGTAAAAAAAAATAAGCGGAGGGCGTTTATTCGGGACCTTAGAGTATCCTAAAATATTTGCCCTTGCTAGCCATTCCAAATCTTCCTGAGAAAGTTTTAAAAGCTCTTCCTATGAATTTTACCGTTGACCGACGTTGTACTCGTGAGCTCTTTGAAGTTGAAGGCAGGTTTGGCAGACGTCTAGTCTTTTGTTATCACAGGCTGCATGCGCGCACTTTCCTATAGAACTGTCAATCATGAACCAAAACAATCGCCCCGAATTCTGATTAATCATGGGTATCTGGCTGCCTCGCTGGCCAGGCGCAGAAACAGGTTACTATCTCATAAAGCTGGAGCACAGGCCGACAGTGTGTGTTTGTTTTAGTTTGACGAATACAATCCGCCTTTAAGGGAAAATTCCAAGGTCTGAGTAAGTTGGGCTCTATTGCTTACTTATACCTTTGCATACACAAAACCACTGGCAAAAAATCGCTCTCTTCCCGGACAGCGAAAAAAGTGCACTTAAAAGCTATGCTAGCTGCCAGATGCAAGAAGCCCCGCATAATGCCCAAGTTTGGCTCTCCATTTGTTTCGTCAAAAAAATATTAATGTGCATGTGCGAAGACGTACTGCTTGTAACCATAGAGATGTTCCGAAACTTCAAATGGCTAATTATACATAATGGCGACAGGAATGACTGATCATGAGCGAAAGCAAAGAAAAGCAATAAATGAAGGTGCTTACAAAACCATATCTTAAACCTCTCAATCAATATCTTGAGGTACATGAGCTAG
>JAOBRC010373570.1:0-12618 GCA_027575255.1 Scolionema suvaense
CTCATTTATGGGCAAGAATAAGTGGTCCAAATTTCAAGGCCATAGCTATAGTGGAAGTTGGTTTTCCGAGGGGGGGGGGTTGGAACCACCCCCCCTTGTTATGTTGGAGTAGTCAAAAAGGCATGTTATGTTAACCGTTAAGAAAAAAGAGTTTCACAAAAATGTAATAGATGCCTCCCTTTTTAAAACGTCCCCTCGAATGGAGGCCCCCTAAAAATCCTAAAATTTAATAAACGCCTCGGGCCTTTAATTGAACATGACGATAGTTGCTAAAGTGAGAGTTTACTCACAATTTCGCTGCTCTGCGGTTCGATTACCATAGTGTTTAATTTGGTTTCTCAGATAGAAACATGGTCGTTTGCTGCTATAGGCTTCTGTGGTATGTCATTAAGCTATTTCTTGTTTTTTTTTTAAATTTTTTGTACATTGCTTAGGTTCGAAATATTTCAAAAGCTGGGCAGCAATACGCACGAGATAACCTGATGGGTGACAAGTTGTATTGTTACACATATAGACTTATTCAGGTAGGTTTGCAGCTTCTTATTGTCTCCACTGTCCTCTATTTCTTTGATATATACTTTGAGCTATGTTGAACACAAGGTAAGCTGTCTCAGAATTTTGACATGGGAAGGAAGGCTTGTGATAGCTTAATACCTTGTTGACCCTTTTTACGCCGGCCGTGAATAGCATTAACTTTGATCTGCCGATGTTATGAAGGCCGGCGTTAGAGGTTTGGCTATAAATGTTTGTCCTGGGTTTCAGTCCAAAAAGCGGAATAAGGACTTGTGCTGAAAGGGCCGGCGTTAAATTAGAGTCTGTGTTAATAGGGCTAACGAAAAGTAGTTCAGGATGGAGAGAATAACAGCACTATGTATCAGAAGTATACCGAAATTTGTATGACTAATTTGGAACTGCTGAAGTTTCATAAAAAATTCTGATGTATTCAGGTTTATGCTAACATCGCTCTGATGCCTTGAAAGCACACTCCAGAAGGCTTCAAAAGTGCTTTTAGCATTTCAAGAAATGATTATTTAGCTTTTCCGACTCATTTGATCAATCTCTACTTGAATTTACACAAGGAGGTACATTTTGTTATTTGCCTTTTGCGATTGCTGTAAATCTTCAACATATGCCTCTTTCTTTGTGAGTCTTCGTTCTGAATAATGCCTCATAAAATAAACCCTACCCATTTAGAAAGAAATAAAATCCTTCTGTGGAAAGACAATTGAACAGGTATGAAGTTTTCTTAAGGAAATGAAAAGTTTTGTTCTGATTATTCGTTATTTTGACGACATACAAAAGTTTTGAATTTAACTTCAAAACACACAATGGTGACATATCCAAGAACCATTTGTTTTAAAAAAATGGCCCTCGCTCATTAATAGAGAATGGATATAGCCAGCAATTAGATCCAGATGAGTTACAGGGGAGGTAGCTAAAACTGAATCTGTAGAAAAAGTGTGTATAAAAGATTCTGTGATAAATTCTGTTCTCACCTATCAAAGTTTTTTTTGTGCAAGAATTATATGCCTTCGTTAAATAAGAAACAATCCCAAACTTAGACAGTTTAAGACCTTTGTCCCCCATCGACTAAATTCTGTCTTCTACTAAGCGCCCTCTTAAAATTCTAAAAAACCTAAATAATCTCCCAGAGTGTTCGTAAAGCGGTTAGACATGCAGCCAGTTATCTATCAGATTACTTAATATGCTGACGCCTTATCTTGAGTTCTTAGTATAACATTTGGTCTCCTGCTGTAACGGAAGAGTCATATTAAGTAGGTCTACCGTCTTCATGTCTTTCCTTCCTTCCGTCTGTCGCCAGCGTATTTTCCCGGATAACAGCTGACCTGATTTTACTGAAATTTACCATTAGGGTGATAATCTTTATCAATATTGATGTGCTGAAACTGGTTTATTTACCATTTTGTTCAACTTGCGGCTGACTATTTGTGGACTAAAAGAGGCATTTTAAAGGCTTAAGAAAAATATTTGAAGACCTATTCATTACCTTTTTAAAATTTTGACGTGAACACTGAGAGTGAAATTTAATTTCATTGACCCTCGTTTAACTATGAAGCGTATTTTTTGTATGGAATTATTTGAGGTGTAGCAATGCTATAGAGCATGTGTCATACCTGAGAGAAGTATTCCTTGTCTTGGGTGTGGCTATTTCTGGGCAAAAAGGGCTATTTTTAGATGCTATTGAATCATTTCAATCTACCATTTTGGATTTTTTTTGTCTTAAACTTCATGGTCGTTGTACGTCTTTCATTTACTATGATTTGTATCTGAGAAAACTCTTTTGCACCATGTGTTCGGCATTTCTTTTTTTTTTCTTTTTTATTTTTTGGAGGGGTGATAAGAATGGTCATTTAAAGGATGTTCTGTGAAAAATTCGAGATCTTTTCATTACGCGGACAATGTTTCATGCCTTATAAACTCTTGTTTTGTTTAAGCACGGCTGTTTATGTCCAAAAATAGATAGTTTTTGTTGTTGCATATGAGCATTAGTGGTCGCCCACTACTCGCATAAGGGTAGTCAAATGGCGCAACAGAGCATAGTTCTGCTATTGGATGTGAGAAGTTCTCTCTTTCATTCCTTTGCATTTACAAAATAGTAACCAGAAGTTTCATTATTTTTGATCGTGATATTTCGACATGCACTCATTTATCATCTTGCTGCTACTTCTCATGCCTCACATTCTTGTTTTCAGGAATATGCATCTCTTCTTAATACGAAACCTCGTGTCCATAAAGGAATGGAGCTTATTGATCAGCCCAAAGACGACGGCAAATGTACGTGTGACAGGAAGTCTGTAAAAAAGTCTAAAAAATCCGACGCGCCACCGACTAAGAAACCTACAGTATCTAAAAAGGTACGCTATTGTGTTTAACTTGGAAATGGCGGTAGTATTTGACAATTTATTTGTAGCTGTCGTTTGCTGAAACTTTATTCATTGTTTAACGGACTTCAAGAAGTGAAAGTGTTGCGCATTATATTTCAAGTTTTATGTAGAAAATTGCTTTAGGAATCACTGATTTTAACATGTTCTGTATGTTCTATAAATTGTCAGAAGAATACAGAATGACGATCTAGTACAGAAAATACTTAACCAAATTGCTGAAAAGGAAAGATATTGCTGTAAAATTTAATTTACTATAAACATACCAAACCAATTAGTAAAGCTGAGCTGATTTTTTTCGATCTGATATCAATGAACTGTCGTGGCGTGCCCACCTGAAAGTGGACGCAATGTTGCGGTGGTGGAGTGTTGTGGACATACATCACTAACTCATGTATGAGATAATCGTGCTGCAGTAGCAGTTCTTAGACTTGCCTTCGTATAGCCACGAGACTGTCTCTTTTCCTCTTTCTCCTGTTACTGTCTCTTATCTCCGTAGAGTTTTCTGTGCTATTCTTCATCTCCGCTTAGAAAAAGTATTTGAACAAAATCAAATTCTGGCTGCTGTACATGCGGATTTTTTCAAGAGCTACAGAACCACCGAGGATACGTTTCTAATCCAAAGGATCGTCTCAAAATACTGCTCTCGTAAGGTCCTCATGCTTTGTTGTTTTTGGGAAAGTATTTGATTCTGTTTGGTCAGCAGCACTGTTGTGCAAACTACAGCAAATCGGAATTAAGGGTAATACAGTGAAACTTCTTAAGACGGACGTTCCATAAGGTGGACACCTCTCTAAAACGGACAGTTTCTCATTCCCCGGCAAAACGTAGGTGTCTTTCTTATAAAAGACCTCTATAAAACGGACACGTGTAAGACGGACACCTCTATAAGACGGACACTGTCCATTCCCCAAATGAAAATTCCTATTGAAAAATTCCCCTCAAGAAGGACGCTGTCAAACAACTGTCTTTCTAATAGTTTAAATAATCATTTATTGCAATGCTTTACACTTTCACGAAGTTCCAGCAACTGTTTTGAAATTCTTGAATTGAATTTCTTCACAGCCAGGACACTGCTTTTGAATGGCCAGACAATCTCCATGGATTAGATCACTAGAAGTCGAGTATCAAAGTGTCTAAACACTGACTTCAATGAAATCTGAAATCTGAAAAACCTCTATAAGACGGACACTTCTGCTTTCCCTTCTGCCCCCCGCTCCGACAAAATATCTCGTAACTCCTAAACCACTTCAGATAATCCAGCCAACTTGGTGACTTTTGCTAAAATTTCCTTAGCTATCCGATGGTGTAAAGAAAAAATACCAGCAGGTTGCTAGAACGGACACAATAGACAATAGACAAACGGGTGGTATATTTAAAAAATGGCTTTTTTGAGAAAAATCCACCAAATTTCGGAATATTTGGTTTAAATCAATGTTGTGCCCCTTCTTACAATACAAAACCTACAGATTAATGATTCTGGTTGCGTCTAGGTGAAAAAAATTTTTTTTTTGAAAATTTTGGAAAAAATGCCATTTTGCATATATTATGATGCCATGGCCACATTAATGATGTCCTCAACTTTATTATGCATAAATTATGCTTATTGGGTCCAAGGCTAAACATGTACCAAGTTTCATTGATAAAGCTTCAGTACTTTAGGAAATATTGAGGGGGGGGGGGGACTTTAAACTGCAGCAACCATTAGTTTTACAACTGAGCTAAACGACAGTTGGACTTTCGAAAATACTCAAAATAATTTTAACGAGTCTGTTGATTGCTTTGTGGTTTATGTTTAGCCAACAATCTTGATAAACGACGTTTTTCAAGATCGCTGGTTCAGCTGAATGCTATTTCTGTTATCCAGAAGTAGAAATTTGGGGTCTCTGAAGTCTGAAATATTAAATAGTGTTACTTTCCTAGTGTCACAGCCTGGTTAAGCTGGTATTTGGCTTTGCAAGATGACTATAGAATTTTATGAGGTATAGTTCCTTAATATCTTTGTAACTGATCTACCACCACATTTACCGGAACTCATTAATTAGATGCAATTACTGTTCATTACAGCTTTCCTTTGTCGACTATTCGCCTACGATTTGTTCTGTTTTTGAATTCTCCTACAAGACTTCGAAGAGCTCTTGACAAACTTCCGGATTATTGCTAAGCTGGAAACAAAGTATCAACGGAAAAAAAAACAACTGAAGAATTGATTTCTAATTCTGCTGGACGCATTATTTGCGACCACAAGTACAATGGTCACAACATTGAAATTGCAATTGTTCAAGAATATAAAGACTTAGGAATAGTTGTATCTGCTTCTGGAAGTTTTAACAAAGGTGTAATGACATTGATTCAGCAAGACCAAAAAGCCTGCTTTTCGATTTGGTCTTTTCTAAATAAGTCTGAAACAAAATGAAAACATGTTTGTCTAGAACTCTTCGATTCAATAGTGAAACCAGTTTTGCTATACAGATGCGAAATCTTCGGATTCTTCCTATTCAGGGGTGATCAAAAAAGACAATCTCTTTCAGTGCAAATTGGAAAAATTTCAGTATAGAGTACTTAAACAAATCTTACAAATATCAAACGAGCCCTTAATTTGCCAGCACTTCTTGAAGTTCATCGATATCCATTAAAGATTGATGCGTACACAAGGATGATCAAATGCTTGTTAAGAGTTTCAAAAATTCATTAAGGCGAACTTGTCTATAAGGGGTTTGAAAATAAATTAGATCTCGATTCTGTTGGACAAAAATGTTGGCTAAATTCAGTAAAGCATTATCTGAAAATGCGCTGCTATGTCTGATACGTAGCGACGGCAAGTGAGTCCAAAAAATGCCTTTGAAGTCTCTCCACACTAGTTAAAGCAGCTTGCTACAACGACTTGAATTATATGTTCGAACAACATTCTCAGTATGCTACGGAAAGTTAGGGAAGCCAAAATTAGCCTTTTGTAGCAAAGTCAAAGTAAAATTGGCTTTGCAAACTATTTTAACATAAAGGACAGTCATTCCACGCAAGTGATCATTATGAATTCGCAGTTGCAACGGATAGGTGATTTAACACGATGAGAATGTACAAGAATGACAGAGTCTGTCTGCAATGCCAAATCGAGATGGAAACCGAAGAGCATGTTATCTTGAAATGTCCTTAATACATTAAACAATTAGAAAAACACACCGAAAAACCTCGATTGACTTAAGAAAAGGTGAATAGAACTTTCGTAGCTCTTTGCCTCCGACGTTTTAAAAGCACAACACCGTTTTGGAAGATACATCAGGGAGAGCTTTGGAAATTGGCATAATTCAGATGAAGACTAATAAAGTCCATATGCTTGAGTGGGTTATTGGGTCTTCTTGTGCGCCATATTGTGTGAATCGTAGAATACGTTAATCATTTGTTCTTCATTAGTGCTTAGGTAAATTCATTTGTTAGCAGTCATCTGCATAACAAGTATAGCTTGAAATATGAGCTTTAACTGATCTGGGCTATGATCATCAGGCTGCACCCACTGACCTCCCAGTTTCAGGCCGGCTGTGCAATGGACGCTCTGTTTCAGGTGTGATTCGTTGCTCTCTGTTGTTATCCTGCCTATGAGCATGCCTTAAAGAGCCAGCATAAACCTTGGGATTGGAATAGTGAACTGTAATCTGTACATCGTTTTCCAAGCAGGTCTAATCAGCATGTTGTGTAGCATGACCGGGACAGTTCTTGTCATGGTCATTTGCGACGTCAGCCCTTTCTGCCTCGAGTTGGTTCAAGTATCAAAACAGTAATCTTTAACTATCTGTTCGACAGAACCACTTGCTTTCAAAGTCCACTGGCAGTTGTCGAAATCGCCCATTGCCAAATTTGTGCTTGAAAAAGGAGGCTGTTCCTCAGTAATGTGTCAGAGATGCAGAGATCGTGGAGTGGTCGGCTGTTCCTCAGTAATGTGTCAGAGATGCAGAGATCGTGGAGTGGTCAGCAAGAGCACAGGCATGCTAAGCCGCTCCCCCCTACTCAGGTTCAGGCCAGCGGCCTCCAGAGAGAAGTTTGCTCTTTAATAGCTTTCCTGTACTTGGCGAACACCCACATGGAGGTCTTGTCAGTTATTCCTCTTTATATATTGTAGCAGTTCTTCAATATTCCTAAGCTTATTCTTGTCAATGTAAGTTGCATTTCTGTAGAGCCGCGTGAGAAGTCTTTCTGTCAGTTCTGTTCTTGGCAGACCAAAACTTTCTGTGAAAGGATCTCAAAACTTCCTATCAAGTTAAATCGATGGTAAAGTGATGGAAATGGCGATGGTGAATACTGAAACACCTTACCATCTGGAAACATTCCGTTAATTTTGAAGTAATTAGTGGAAGATAACTAGAGGTTATTTATTTTTAACGTGCTAGTGTAGCCCCTATTATTGCTTTGTTTAGAGGTTGATAATGTTGTTTTGCTATTGACTGACGAACTGAATAATATCTACCTTCTCCTTTTCAGGGCCATGATGAGCTGTGATGACGCAACTCACGTGCTAATATTTATTTCGCGATCTTTACTCTTATGATGATTTTACTTTGTAAGTTTTTTTACGCGATTGATCATGCACATTTGTTTTGAAGGTACTTCGCTTTTTGTTTGATAACATTGTTTACAGCCTGAACATCATTTTTCTGGTTTACTTTATGATGCTATTTCTTTATCTATTACCTTAAAATCGTTTGAAATGTTTTGAAGAGTTTAGTGCTTTCATCCATCTTGTGATTCCTACAGATGAAGTACCAGGGTTTCGTTTTTCTAGAGGGCGTGGACTACTTGTTATCTATTCTGTTAGGTCTATCCTTCTTAATATCAAATTTTTATTGTTATAGGCTATTTTATTCGAAATAAGTTTTTATGTAGTCAAATGATGTACTAATTTTACTTTCCTGTGTTTTTCTTTCTCTTTAAAAATGAGGATTTTGTAGTACAGAAACGACTCAATCTATCTCAGTGTGAAAAGAGAGGAAGCTTTTCCTTGCAGAAAATAGTGAGCAGGCTGCATGTCATAGGTAAATCTAGGCGAACACATTCAAATGGGACAAAGATGAGTTTATCTGTTATTTTCATATATGCGTTCATATATAGTCTCTGAGGACACAAATGCGAACTGCTGCAATCGGCTTTTAACCCAAGCGGTGATGTCATGGAGGCTGGAAACGAAGACCTATGCCGTAATGCTTCGATTAAACGCCCCCTCGAATAATCGCGCCGCTTTTCCAAGAAAATTTTCAAGAAACGCCCCCCTCTATTGAACGACCCCCTCAGGTAGACACCCCCTCTAGAGGGGCCGTTTATTAGAGATACAGTAACTACCACATGTAAAACTACTACCACCACTACATTATGACTCCATTTTGGGGGCTTTTATTTCTTGTAAGTATATGGAAACAAGAAAAAGATGATGTCTACGATGACATTTACATGTAATCTAGTGTAAATTTCATTGATACATAAAGTTTATACTTAAGAAAAAAAAGAAGAATTTCATAGAAATGTGATAGACGCCCCCTCTTTTAAACACCCCCTCGAATAGACGCCCCCCTAAAAAGTCCAAAAATTTAATAAACGCCCCGGGCGTTCAATCGAAGCATTACGGTATGCTGTGTCTGTACCATTTGGCTTCAGGCTTCTTAAAGGGGGCAGTATCCTATAGGCGCCTGAAAATCAATGTTAGCATTTTGTGCAAAATTAGTTCTATTCAACGTAAAAACAACAGCAATATAGGTCTTATACTGAATCTTCACATAAAGTTCTGCTATTCGGCAAGTTGGCATTATAAGGGTTTGACCAGGATCTGAATTTAGGGATGGATAACGAAATTCAAGAATTAAGATGAAGATATCTTTCGTGTGGTAGTTACTATGCCCGAAATACTCTAGATTTAGAGTTCTAGTGGTAATGGTCTGAACTTTCTTGCATGTGTGTGGTTTACAAACCAGAATGGCCACGCCCACTAAATTTTGTGCAAAGTGGTGAGTCACAGAAAGACATTCTACCGGTGTCTCCATAGTGACTTAATGGTTTTATTTGAGCAAAAAAGATGTAAATTATCTTTGTTTAACACTGTCCAGACTGAAATCCTTTTGACACAGGCTGGTGTAATTTGCAGACCAGATATTTCAGAAACAATTCATTATTTGTAATTTTTAAGTGGGAACTTATCCGTGCGAAGGTAACAAAAGATATTAAAACAAATAAATACCGCTGAAAACAATGAAGAAAATAAGGCTAAATACTATTTTTATTTGGAGCCAGTGCAGCCTGATCATCCCTCCTAAAAATTATTTTACAGGCCAGAGTATCTACTGTTCGCTGGGATATGTATTTTGGAGCCTGTTAAATGGTCTGAAGTTGAAGTAATAAAATTTGACACACATCCAGAACCACAATTCAAAGTCACTGTCGATCATCTGGTCTGCAAATTATACCTTTCCCAACTCTGAAATTTTTGCCAAAACACAAGTTTGAAAACACCACTTCCCATCTGGGAAACAGTGCCATAATTGAATAAGGATCACTCATTAACCTTACTTAGTATGAGCTTTTTTCGAGAAGTACAGAGTATTGGAAGGGGGGGGCTGATTGTGTCCCCCCTCGGTAATTAGCCACCCGCAACAGGTGGAGTTATGAAATTTGGTTCCCCCTAAACTGCATTATACCACCAAAAACATGGCATATAAAGTTTTCCCTCAAAGTTATTTGTCTTGTCCTGCTGCGCTCAAGAGTTGATAGCACTCAAACCCACATTGGCGAAATCCGGAGATAACGCTGTAAGAGTTTGACCTGGGTTCACTCCAATCACGTCCGAAAAAATATCAATATGTCGAAAACTATGATAGATACCGACATGCGGTTTGTTTTATATGAACCGTAGATAATAAGAAGTTATTGTCGGTCCATTATGTTCTGAATGTGTCAAAAATCAAAGCAAAAACTAAAAAACGGTTCCTGCAGATAAACTTGAAATTATAGTTTTCTAAGCGAAATACTTTCCCTATCAATATTGGTGCTCAAAGTCATTTTACAGCCCAGTCAGTGAAATTTCAATGTTCAAGTCAGTAATTTACGTCACGAATCAGACGACTGTCTCTGAATCATGGTAATCAGTGCAGGCCAATGAGGGGCACGTGCCAGCTCAGTTTCATGTTGCTTGGATTGCATGATACATGAAAGAGCAGTTTAAATTTTATCTGTGCCTTTTTGGTCTTAAATGCTGTAAAGAAGACTAGTTTTAAACAATTGATAAGTTTCATAAGAGTGTTTGGTTGTATTTGATATTTTGAAACTATCACGTGAAAGAATACATAACGCACTGGCACCTATCAATGTTGTGAATTACTGTAACATCGAAATGAACTAAGGATAGCTGTCTCTCACTATCCAGGAGCATGTTCTGTCGATGAAAGGGGCAGGAAGAAGTTTGATGATTGTCTGTAATGGACAGTAAAGATATGCTTGGAGACCTCGCAGTCCAAGACAGAACACCTGTGCACTTCTGCCTGACAATATTTAAAAGATTAAAATATTTCTACGTTCCTGCATCCATTATTAACCCTTCCCCCTGTCGGAATATCTTTCGCCAACTGTTATATGACTAAAATTCTTCGGGGCACCTTATGGCGCAAAGTCTGGTATCCTATCAGTTTTGGTATTGGAAATATGGGACTATGTCTGAGGGGCACTTTTCAGCAATCTGATTGGCAGAGACGATTTTCGTCGATGTGTTCTGTTCTACAACACCAATGACTTTCTAACTTGGCAGGAACATTGTTACCAATGGCCTCAATGTGTCTGCCAGGTTTGGTGATGTTTCAATTCACATGGACTATTTTGCAGACTCGAAAATTCTCTATTTTTTAATTTTTGGACCGGTCTGTAAATTACCTTTGCAGTCCTTTTATTTGCCCCAAAATTTGGAATATGCAATAAGCTTGGCATTCGCTATCTGCCTGCTACATTTCATTTGTATTGTCGAAATTGCCCTAACCAATTCGTCCTCCAAAGAGAGTGGGCGTGGCCATTCTGGTCTGTAAAACGTACACATGCAAGGAAATTCAGACCTGGCAACAAGCTGTTTTTGAAGCCTATAGGTTAGAATTTACCCCCTGACCCATAAAGCTTGGTCCCTTGCCTGCCGGAGTAGAATAACAGAAGCGGAGTTTATTAAATCGAAATCTATTCGCTGAAGCACCGTACCCTCATCTACTAGTAATACAACAATTACACAACAACCTGCAAATTTCACGCGTAACAAAAATCAGTAGAAATCATCACACATCAAGTACAAAACACCATCACGAGTATATGTATGAAAGAATGAAATCGAAATGAGAAATAACTGAAATAAATGAGAAAGTCACTGGTTCTTGCATCAGACATCAAATGTTTACAGTGAGTTCATATTCAATTGAAAATAGTTAATATCGAAAACGCAAAGTAGTGCCAGTGAGTTGCTATGCAGGAGTACATACATTTCCGGTCAAGCTAAACAAGAGGTGAGAACAACACTCCAACATCTCCACACCTATCTCCGAGAATGACGGAATTTCGAGCACAATTCATAGTCATAAGCAAGACGTTCGTCTAACGTCATCTATTTCTGAAAATTATCTTGGTTTCCATAGCGTGCATATTGCCGTCTAAAACGGAAGTTTATAATTTGGAGCTTGCGAGTTCTTCTGTGCAAAAACAACTGCACCTGCATTAAGTATGTTTCTTTTATCTGAACACTCTACTACTAACTCTATCATCAAGATTAACATTAGATCAGCAACACTGAAGAACATGCCTCAGCCTTGCTTTTATTTACTGGCGGTATGTTCAATTAAAACAGGTTTAGATTAATTCACTTGGGTGATTTTTTTTAGAAAAGACAACCTTATATAGCACAGGGGGCATCTGTGGTATACGAAGCAGTTACTCACATACGACTCACACAGTGATACATTTTTTTCTGACACTACAGCAGCGAAACGAAAAGACAACAGTACCATTCACAAACAACAATCACGAACGTGAAACAATATTCTACAAAATTGTCCGTGTTGCATTTATTTATGAAAAAAAGTAAAAAGATATCCATCGAAAAATAAGTCTTATTCAAACACGTGTCTTGTGCTATAAGAGCTCTGCTACTACAACATAAACAGTAGCACACGTGGAATCATATTCTAGATAGGTCAGGAGTAAATACATAGTACGTCGCAAAGACGCTAACGGCTAGCGAAGACAATCAACTTACTTCGTTCTTTACGTGCCGTGTTCAGAAAAAAGTGAACAAACTGAAACGTTTCCGCATGTCATGTTGCTAGTATACGTTCACCTACAGCATTACACAACAGACGTGAGCGACAGAAATTCCATTACCATAATGGTTCGATTAAACACCCGGGGGTTTATTAAATTTTTGGACTTTTTAGCGGGGCGTCTATTTCGAGGAAACTCTTCTTTTTTCTTAAGTATAAACTTTACATCAATGAAATCTGCATTAGACTACAAGTCAATATCTTCGCCAACGTCATCATTTCCATATTTTCCATATTCCTATGCAAAATAAAAATCACAAAACTGAAATAAGAATGTAGTACCAGTAGCTTTACACGTCTTAATTAGTGTAGTGTAGTGGCCTTTATTCGAGGGAGCGTTTAAAAGAAGGGGGCGTTTAATCGAAGCATTACGGCATAGACTAAAAAAGATGTTC
>JAOBRC010373681.1:0-12617 GCA_027575255.1 Scolionema suvaense
AGCGAAAAACATCTAGTGAATAGGTGAGACTTTCCGAAAATCCCTGCTACACCACCGCTAGGAGAGTAGTAGTATGCGCACACAAATACAAGTAAGATCTGTAAATTTACAGAAATTAAATCATCTTTCACTTGTGGTGTTCATTGCCACGTTGCCATTGCCAACTTGCCAATTGCCATTGCCGAGTTGCCATTGCCGAGAAATCCAGAAACCCAACTTCAAGTTCGCTGAGCTTGCTCGATATTGGTTTGAGGAGTAGGGAAAAGATGAGCACCTGGCTAACAGCAAATCAACTCACTTATTACGTGCCCATTTTGCTTTTCTAAGGTTCAAATTTAATTTACATCAACCCATTTGATTCAATCATTCCATCTTTGATTCTGGATGAATAGATTGCCGTTTGGTTTGCAAGCCGGTACATGCTTTGTTTCTTCGCAATGCGGGAAACCTAGATTTAAACACTCATACCCTGTTTTGTCAAATAGAGAACACAAATGCGAAGATCCAATCCAATCCTACCCAACAATCTTTAAGGGTCTGTAAGTGCTGCTCAGACACTGGTACTCTATGAACAAGCTGTAAAATCAAGTGGGAGCATGAAAGCGAGGCTCCGATCCAGTCAGGCACTCACGATGGTACCTCTCTGCCTTCTTTCAGACTCTGCAAGACATTTTCTTTCTCTCACAGTTTGCTAACATCGGGCACATCACTTTGTCGGAGCTACGCAACGTGAGTTTATCAGGCAGTCAATGAAGATAAGTAGCTTTGAATCTTACCGGGAGACTTGCTTGGTTATTGACTACTGGTGGACCGACCATGGTTGGGTCCTTTTGGTATTGATGTGGGTAAATTTTGAAATGGAGTCTTCCAGAATGCCGGAAAATGCGATTCCCAAGACCCTTTCTAAAAACCAACGCTAAACTTGAACTTTCGCAAGACGCAACTCTATATGGACATCACAAAATTATCAACAAGAAATGACTGTCATAAATTCATTTTCGGCGCACCGAAAAGACATATGTGCAAACTAAGAAACAGCAAAAAACTGCAATTGCACCAATGTAAGATCACCAAAAAATATCCCCTATAATGGAACAGTCTAGCTTTAACTATCGTATGTACAGCTATGGCAGAGCGTGTGCAGTTCCTCTTTTTTTTCTTGGCGTATTCACGGTATACTTGAGTTTGAACCAAAGGAGTTAGAAGTATGCAATAAAAAACTTAGTGCATTCTCACAGACGTAATTGAGGATCTATGAGCGCGATCAAAGCAAAAATAAGACATAAACCACACTCACCACGTATGACAAAAAAGCTGAAGAAGCGTTTCTGAAATATTTTCAAAAATAGCCGTTACGGACGTAATTTACCACAGCAAGGAAGAACTTCCTTGACCGCCGCGCCCTGAACGACATACTCCCAAGATATCACTCATGGGCTCAGATATGAAACATGGTCAATAACATTACTTGTACTATTGCCCTGAAGCTTCATACCAAAAATTCGAAAAAGTAATGAATGAATCTCGAAGTATTTTGAAAAGCCTATAAAAATGGCCATTTTGGGCATAAATTGCCACTTGCAAGCCAAACAATTTTTTTTTTTCAAAATTTCGGCTCCATCACTTTTCGTCCATTACGGATTGTCACCTACACACCAAATTTTGGAAAAATCCATTGAGCATTTATCAGGGAAAATGCGTTGGCGACGGACAAAAGTTAGGAAGGACAGACGGACCTCATTTTATAGGACTCTACAGCAAAGCGGGAGTCCAAAAAGGCAATTCTGTTGTGCAGATTTTTATAAAGCATTGCACCTGGATTCATATGGCATATTTGCTAGAAGCGTTATCGATTTCATCTTCAAACTTGTCGTCCGGCGTAATTTCAATGATGTTTGGACTTTTTTCGGGTAATGTAAAACATAGGGGTGCGATCGAAATAGAAATGACTCCTAGTGGTTCGCAAATAACCTGCAAAAGAGACAGTGAAGGATGTTATATCAGGGATTTCGTCTGAAACCGGGAGCATTTTATCTTCAGCGGGAGACCGGGAGGATGACTTCAAAACTGGCACTCTCCCGGGCACATCGGGAGGGTTGGAATGTATGATCCCATCAAATTTAAACATTGGTTTATCATTGATTTAAACATTTTGTTCTAAAAAAGTTGCCAAATATTGCATTTTGCATCAGAACCTGACTCACCGACCCATGAACCGACGCACGAAATTCCAACTTTTAAGAATGGATGTAATATTGTACCATACACACTACTGAAGGTAGATTATTATTGTTCTTTAGACTGGTATTTGCTCTGCCCTCCCATGGTTGTTTATGACAACAATGACACCTTTAGCTGGCCTGGTTGCAGACAGATTGCGAGGAGTTATGAGTGTTGGTGTGGTAAGGAAAGTGCTCTATGGAATTGGTAAGTAACACACAGGCGCTTTTGAAGATACTGCAGCTACAGTTTTTGTTAAGGACATATGTTAACGTTCATGTGCCATGGAAGTAGTACGACAAAGTACTATGCTTTTCTGCCTGTATAGTGACAAATCAATTCTCACCGGAAATCTGTCAGTCTTGGAAAGGGGTTGCTATGTTTTAGTCACTATTCTCAGTTGCTAATATCCTCTGCTTTACTTTAGGTATAGTTGGATCGGGCGCGTTCCTTATTATAGCCAGTCATGTCGAGGGAGCGATCGAAACGATTGTGTTGCTATGTATAGCAGTTGGATTCTTTGGTTTCGCTTTCAGTGGATTCATGGTGAACCCACTGGACATTGCTCCTAAATATGCAGGTATCATTGTTGGAATATCCAATGCCATTTCTACAACGCCTGGATTTATCGGACCGTCACTCGTCGGTGTGGTAACAACAAACGGGGTAGGTTTTCATATAATGTATTCAATAACAACAAGGTTTTGTCTGCAGCAAAACGTTCAAAGAAAACTCCCATCTAAAGCAAAGCAACTCATTGGAGCAAAGTGCTGCGGTTAATCTATCGACTTTATTAACCTACGATGCACCTCTATCACAAGACTTGACTTGAGAGTCGTTGCTTATTTCATTAACAACCGCAACCTTTATCCACGTTTTCCCAAGCAGTACGGGAGCGACGATTTGACCAATACGTCTCAGATAATTATTATAATTCTGCAGTGGTAGATCGTGTTTACTGGCCAGCGGATGTGTTGTTCTATTTCTTGCCACGGGGTATGTGTGGTTTTAGTTCTCTGATGGTATCACAACACCGAGTTTTCTGCTGAGACAGAAACGCTGTAGAAGTCGAGAAAATTTCTTCAAATGCACATACCCCTTTTATTCTAGCCATAGCAAAGAAAATAAAGCAACAGCTCTATCCCTATAATGCATGTTGGTCACTATGCAACCCCCCCTAACTAATACGCGGGCAGTCACTCGTATTTCTGATACTGCCCAGAAAACAATAGGCTTGCCTGCGAACAAGTGATTTGATTGGAGAGTATTTTTAGGACAATGCATGAGCCTACCGTCCAGTTCTGGCCGGTCAGGTACGAGAGTTTGTATGGGAATCTAATTCAGGAAACTGAATCTGTCGAGTCTCACTTCTTTCTGGAGTCGTGTTGTTGATTCTGGTTGTTCGAAGGCGTGATATAAGCTCGATCGAGTCAATCTCAAGGCATGGATTTGAACGACGTCACAATGTTACTGTTCACTATCCAAATATCATGCAACGGCTATTGCTGTATTCCCTTGATGTCTTTAACTGGAGTGAATAAAAAAATCTAGTTTAGGGGATGTGTTTGGGTTTTCACTTGAAGAACTCAGGTTTCGTAGTTGGTTTAGTACCGTCGCTATCATCGACAGATCTTTGAAACCCTGCAAAAGGACAGGGGAGGGGAGTATTTTCGGTAAATCTAGGAAATCAATTGTTTTTTTCCTCAGAGTGCTATCATAAACCATTTGAAAAGTAGGCTGAAGCCAATAATGTAATGATGTATAAAAAATTTCGTATAAAGTCAAAACATATGGCTGCAATTTATCATACTTTGGTTTATTTTAGAGTGCAGGGGAATGGCAATTGGTATTTTACTGTATGGCAGGAGTGAGCTTGCTTGGAGCAGTTATCTTCACACTTATGGGCTCTGGAGAAATACAGACATGGGCACAATACGAAAAAGCCATACCTGACGATATAGACATTGAAATCTGCTCCGATATAAGCAGAAAGGAAGCCGATTCGACAGCTCCAAAAATTTTAAGCGAACGTGACGACACATGAGGAAGCAACAGCACGTACAGCAGTTTCATGTTTGTTGTACAGGTTTCCATTCATGTTCAGGAAGCCTTAACACGAACAGTCTTCGAATGAAGAACAACAAGGATCGTCGTCACCATACTTAATTACATCTACAAGCGAAAAAAAGGGAATCCGCTTCGATAGATTTAACTGAAGCGAAAAGTGTCAACATCAGCAACGTGTGTTGCGAATACGTAAATCTGTAAAGTGTCTTTCAAGATTTTCCAATATGCATTATCCTTCGCAATGTCGAGGCTGAGGCTGAGGCGATGCACGATTTTCGAAATGTCTTAATTTTTAGGATACATTCATTCTTGTTTATACATCCACATCTACCTCATAACACGGTGAAGGGGATGGAGCAATATATACGGTCGATAATGATATGTTTCAAGAATAATCAGAGTACACTTTTCGCTCCCACTTGAATAGTGTTTTGTTTAAAAGTATTTTCAGCATGTTCATCACTGCCTTCTGATTTCGGTCACAAGCAAGCAGTGGAAATAATCTATTGGCAGTGAACTTACCCAAGCACATCAATAGAGGAAAAGATAATTCACAGACCTTTTTCCGCCAAAATAAATAATTGACTTTTCAAGACTTTTGCCCACCAACACAGCTTTTTGTATTGAAAGTAATTTTAGAATTATTTTGCAGCTGCAGAATTACTTTCGTCCAGTGTCTCAATGTGGTTCCCAACTATTTACACGAGTGGAGTTCTTCGGCCTTTTTTTATCTAAATACTATGAGAAATTTAAAAATGCTTTACCACGTCCTCAAAAATGTAACTCTAAGAAAAATGAAACCTCTTGCTCTATTTCACTTCCCAAACCATGACGTCATTTGTTTTTGTACGAAGCATTGTAATTGTGGATTATGAGTATTTCTTATGAGACGAAGAATTAGTCTACTTCGATGTACATATATTGTCAGTACATGTTGACCATGATACGCTAGTTAGTTCCAGTAGATTTTGTTGATTTCTTACGGCTTCAAAACATAATGGCATTGGCATCATTCTATTCTGTAAAATACAAATATTTTGTAGAAAAGATAGTCTCATTCACTGCTCTATTTAGCGTTGCCCGATCACTCATTTCAGAGCATGTCAGTGTTCTAGACGAGTGCTCTTAAAAGGGAACAATGGTCAAAAATGAAAGTTTAATAGATGATAGAGCTCAACAAACTATGGGATTCTGCGAAAGTTTTTGTAGTTCTGGAACTATTTAGTCCCAAAGTCTAGCTGCTGCTATCTTGCAAGGAAGTATGGATGATGTCAGTGGTGTCACACTCGAAGTATCTAAACTTTGTTTCCGAAATATTAAACACTGAATATATATAAAGGGTTATCTCTGTCGTGTCATCAAAAAGCTAAAAGAAAATCAAATAAGTTTTTGTGCTTTTAAGGAAATAGCCATGATTACCTTAAGGGGATTTTTTTTTGCGTGGATTAATTTTTGCGAGTTTTCCGAATTTTTCAATATGAGCTGACCAAAAGCAAGTACAACTAATTTTTCGATCGTTAATCGACAACAATTTGCTCAGACTCATTCTTTCTCTATATGTGCACGTCAATAACCTCTTCTACTTCTTTCGTTGATGCTTATTCGCTAAATCACTTGTACGCAATTTCTCTGCAAATTTTTGATTCGCAAAAAAAAATCCACGCAAAACGCCCCAGAAATTGGACTCGCAAAAATAAGCTCACGCAAAAATTTAAAAAAGTCCGGAAAGGAAAAGTCCGGCCCCAAAACAAGTTGCGCTCAGCTGATAAACATGGTCATGCAAATTCCAAATATCAAACTTATTTCTCTTGTCGTTGTGACGAGAAATAACTTTTTACAAATATATCACAAGAAGCCCGACGAGTGTGTGTTATAGGAGATAGAACTCAGCATTTCATATAATCACTGTTTAATTCGACCTAGGGTCACTTAGTTTTGGGTCGAAGTTTTCCATTAAGGTAGCAACAAATTCCAGAAAAATTCGAACATCCGAGATGGCAGTTGCTAGAATTTGTGAAGGAATATCTCCAGAACTAAACAAGCATTCATTGATGTTGATGGGAAATGCCACGTTTTGTAGTGCTCCATAATCTGTCAAAATTTTCTTTTTTTTTACCATTGTTCCCTTTAAAAATACTTAACCCCATATTAGCGGCGCTGCTGTGGCTGGCGCTTCAGTCCAGTTGTATCAACCAAGAATCTCGTAAGGTACACTTTTCCAGGATTTGTTAAATCCGCGTCATTTTACTGCAAAGTCGTGCATGCAACACCTGTGATCACCCTTAACGGTTAACATAACATGCCTTTTTGACCATTCCAGCATAATAAGGAGCGGGAGGGAGGGGGAGTGGTTCCATCCCCTTCAGAAAACCAACTTCCACTACTATTATGACCTTGGAATTTGGACCACCTATTCTTGCCGATGAATGAAGGACAAACGCCAAATTTTGGTCCCAAAGGTGGTCTGGTCTGGAAATTAAACACGTTTGAAATTTGCTGACCGGCAATACAGTTTTCCATCAGAATCAATACCATTTGGTGAAAACTGCTTGGCAATAGAAATTTCTGACTGGCAGTGATGTATTAAGGCTGGAAACGTTTTAATTGCAGCGCAAGTAAGAAAACATTATATCTTCCGAAATTTGGATTTTTATAAGTTCCAAAAAACGGGAACTTTTACGAATTTTGACCAAAATTATGATGTCATCGTACGTTCTTGCTGACGTCAACAAAAATAATAGGGGCACGAAATTTTTTTTGATACCATTTGATAAAAATAAGATAGATGCATATTTGTGCCAAACGGCTTTGTTAGATCTTGCTTAGTTACGAAGATCTGGCGGGTGACATGATCGCCCCCCACGGCCGTACAAAGTTTCAAAATACCCCGGCCTGAATAGGGTTAAGCCTAGGATCATTGAAATTAGCTGAACAGAAGTGACCTAAGAGCCAAAAAAAAAAAACGGAAAATGTAGCAAAAAAGACATTACCCCCTGTCAGAAAACGGCCATATGACACCTCCTGTTATAGGTTCGACGACCAAATTTGCACCAGAAGATGCACAAGTGAATTCTGTTTACGGCAATAGCTTCAGCAGTTTTTTCGCAGCAAAAAAATCTTAGAACCACCCCCTCATTGTTATGTTAACTGAAATAGGCCAGGGTAAATGGGGCTAATAAAAGCCAGATAAATTTTGCTTCAGCCCAGTTTTTTTTTTACTTTCTTTTTAGGTTTTGGACCTATTCTGCCTACAACCCTCCACAAAATATGTTGAGACACGCACTAAATACGGCATTTACTTAATTACAAGCGAAATACTAATGATATTATCCAGTCGTGGAGAAAATCAAGCCTCCACGGCTTGCATTCACGGGTTGACGACTCGGTTTGACGGATCGGACGTTTAAGACTTTGAGCGACTTTGAAGACGAGAGCCCCCCTTTCGTGACCACACCACGCCCACTTCTTCCCGATTTTGACAATTATGCCTATTTACAACCGTCTGACGTGACTGGGGAACACGTTTTGACACTAAATTCGTGCTAGTTTGATGCCCTCTAGTTCATTATAGCCATAAAATCAGTTGACCACGTCGAGTCTATCAGTATTTCAGAATTATGATCAAAATTTGGATAGCCATGGCTTACAAAAAGGACTGAAAAATACAAAAGTCTCAAATTTAATGTGAAAAAGTCTCAAATCTTCATTTGGTCAACTGAATTCACCGATGCCGACCACAGCCGCGATTCGACGGAATGGATAAGGAGCCACGACACAGTATCGAGGACGCCATTCACCCATGGCCAACACAGAGCAGCTACACTGAGAGGAATGAGCAGCCAATATCCCCCTTAACTTTTAGTGCTCTGGAATGGCTCAGCAGTAGCAATCGCCTTGTGCTCACAAGGTCGAGGGTTCGAATCCCACCGGCTGCTACAGGTAAGCGCAAAATCCCTAAAGGCTAAGACGGGTAGGGATTCAGTAAAAACAAAGAAGTTAGCACTGAGTGATAGTGAAGATCGAATCCACAATTTCATAAGACCGAGTCTCACATGGCGAGCGTGAGAACGGACAGACAGGCCTCATTTTATACGACTCTTCCGCTAAAGCCGGAGCCCAACAAAGTGAACCGCGACTTCTTATTTTCAACACCTATGTCATGCTCAATGAGACATAATAGCTCAACCTACTCTCAGGTTCCAAACAAACATCCCCCGCCCTGAAAGTCTAAAATAATTTTACATGTCTTAACTTCAACAGTCGTATGGTATTCTAGCCATAGTGCTCACAAAAATAAGCTTTTAATGTGGTGTCCTACCACTGCTTATCTGTATCCCTCCTTAAAGCTTGAACAAGAGAGTACCCAACTTTTTAAAATAGATTTTTTACGAGTATAGCGAGAGTCATGAAACGTTTCCCAGAATTTGGCCTTCTTGCAGACGCCAGCAAAACTGAGTGACGTCACCGATGAAAAAAATTATGCCAAATGATTTGTATTGTGACATACTTATACCTGAAAAATTCCACTATCACAAATTAACCGCATGAAAGTTTTGGAGAGAGACGGTCCACAATGCCCCCCTGGGACTACCACTTCCAAATGGACCCCGGTGTGGATGGGGCTTTCTCTTTTCTGTACTTGTAGTCGTATGTACTATACTCGGAGAAACTTTCTCAAATTTCGCGAATTTTGAGCTAATCGCAAAAGTTTATCTCGCGAAAATGTGTAGAAAAGTCCACACGCGAAAGTTTCCCTCACGAACTTTTATCCAAAACACGATTTCACGAATGTTGTTCAGTGAGTGTTCAATTTTAAATGGGCATAAGGGAGGTTTACGACCTTGCGAATTCACAAAATGCTTTCTTTTCGCGAAAGCTTAGCTCCCAAAGATTTTAAGATTTCTGATTCGCAAAAGTTTATTCAAAAAATTTCGCGAGTTTTCGATCACGCGGAAGTTTTTCTCACCAGCGTTTCTAAGAATAAAGTACTTGTTAAACCCATGTATATATACAACCCAATCCATGCCACTTTGCGTAAAGGAACACAATCTCTCATCTTTTAACATGATTGATGGGGAGAATATAATTAGTTCATCAAATGTATGAAGTTTCAAGTCATTCTGATTTCCCGTTCAGCAAGTATTTCGTTTCAAAGTTTTCTTGTTTTACTGTCAAAATTTTCACTGCTCTTGGCATTAATCACCGACCATACCCTACCTAGGTAATTTTCTTGCAATGCAATACCGAAGCCCAAACTGTAACCAGCTGTTCTCATCTGCTGCCAGGAGAGGTATTTTAATGGCTGAGCATTTAATGACTTATCTTGTGTACTTAAAGGACCTGAAATGCATGTGATGACTGTAAAAGTTGGACTTGGGCAGTTTCAAAATTGTCTGAAACTGCTTGATATTCATATATTATGCCTCTCCTATGAATCAGCTACATAGGCGTTTTTACACTGAGTTCATCTGGAAGAGCAATTTACAGGCACAAAGTGTAAACCAGGCGTCGAGTAGATGGTCGGGTAGTTGTATGCTTTCTTTATGATCGTACGCAAACACTATTCGCGCAGTTTCTGGCATTGGTTTACATAGAACTTGTCGACCTGCTTTTACACGACAGACGGACGGATTGTTTCCTCGTACTGTGCATAGTGTCGAGCAGAATGGTCAAACAATCCGTCCGTCACAACTGTATGTGCTGCATTTACATGGTCGAGTATTTTCACACATGTCCAAAACCACTTGACTGGTCGAACTGTTCGTCTCAGTGTAAAAATGGCTGATCGTACCTCTCCTCCACCGAGAACACTACCGAGTCCTGCCAACTGAATGAGAAGTCTGGAATTCGTAGGAAATGTAGAATGTAGAATGTACAAATGTAGAACTTTCAGCAAAACATTGTCTGGGATGCTGATACTAGTCTATCGGCGATGTACGACAGCTACTAGAGAATTAAGCGGTTGTATACTTTAGCTTGCAACTTTCACTGTCTGACTCTTACCAGTTGAGTAGGTGCCGCTCCAAATGAAAAAGATAAAGGGAGTTCCCTTCTACAAGCGGTCACTCGCATGTTTGTTCTGCTTTTCGTCTAAAAACATCTGATTTTTGAGCAAAAATTTATTGCTAGAGCATACACTTCCTCATACGAGTCCTCAAAGAATGGCTATTTACTAAAAAATTATTGCCTGATTTTACTCATTAAGAAATATTAATATTTGTGTCTTCAATTTTTGGGATGCAATCAAAACTTCCTCATCTCTCAAAAAACCTTTAAATAGCGGCCACCTCCCAACAACGCCCACTTGACGTTGGCGGTAAAAGTGGCTGCTACTAGAGATTCTGAAATTCTGTAGGGCGTAAATTTAAGCGTATTGACGCTGAGCTTAGATTACCTAATAATTTTTAAAAGAAGCGGATATCTTGCACTTAATCGAGGAGTTCATATAATTCAGTGCTCTGTCTACATGTCACCCTGAGTGGGTCAGCACTATACAAGACACAATTCCAAAAGAACAGGAGCTTCAAACTGATTGATAGGTGGCAAAATATACCTTAAAGAAGCGAGAATTGTGGACAACCAGAGCATCATTTGAAATTCACGCAAAAAAGGGAGGAGTGTTAATAAAACACATTTTTATTTGAGAACATTTATTCGGAAAAAATTTCGTGAGGTCAAAAACTGAAATTTTTTTTATAAATGTTCGCGAATCGATAAATCGCCAACACTGCGCGAGATTAACTTTCGCGAAAAGAAAAGCTCTTGCATATATTGAATTTTTATTACTATGAGGATCCAAAGAGAATAAACATTGAAATGGTCTTTCGGAAAAAGTTTTCGAGATAAACTTTCTCGTGTGGAGGTTTCCGAACATTGTCGCGAAACAAGCCCAAACTCGCGAAATTTGCGAAAGTTTCTCTCGCGAAATTTTCTACTTATGAAGTATCACGCAATATTTAAGTTGATCTATTCTTCAGGTAACTGACTATGCCCACTTAACATACGACTTATAATTCCTCATTCTACAATTACTCTTGGACAGCTAATTGTAGCCCTCCTCCCACCCGTTTGCTAATTTTCAAAAATTTCACCACCCATTTCAATTTATTAACAGCCCTCCTGTTTAGCAATTTTACTAAAAGTGCCGACCCCGCCCCCCTTCTTATTAACAACCCCTCCCAATTAAGGATTTTGAAACTGAAAAAATCAAACGTAGTATTTTGTGGAAACGTTTCTTTCAGTTTAAAAGAAAAGGACTGTGCTTTTGGACTTTCGATTTAGAATTTGAAATTCAAAACATCAATTCACAAATTTATCTTTCTTCCCTTAAAAGGAGATTTTCAAAAAATACTTTTTTTTTAAAAAAACAAAATGAAAAAATCTCTACCCCCTCCCGCTTAATGTCAACTCCCCCTGATTACAAAATTTTTCTGAAAATGCACCCACAACCCTGGACAAAATATTTGGCACAAAAGGCTTTTTTCAGCCAAAATTAAAAATACCCTTTTTGCCACTTTTGCTTGTAAAAGCACTTTGAGTTGCAAGCGCTTCAAGAAATTTTTGCGGGTGTTTAGCAACCTCTGTCTACAGTCTCAGTAGACCGAATTCCACGCCCTTTGTTCTCTAAATTACCTGGAAAAATTAAAAAAACCCAAGCCACGCCCTAAAACGAGCCTTACCACACCCATTACATACCCTAGAAATGCCAAAACATGATTTTCAAAAGTCAGAAATAGTAAGTCTCTCAAACAAAACGCACCCTCCCGCCCTGATTTGCGGCTCAGTCTTGTCGACCTATTTTCATTTTACTTGCTGTACGGAACATGGCAAAACTGCGCATGCGAGCCAAAATATTTTGACCAGGGTTGTAGATCCACTTATTAACATCCCCCCCCCGTTTAAGAAATTTTCATGAAATTTAGCCCCCCCCCCCCTGCTATTACACCCCCCTCTACAATTGACTGCCAAAGAGCAAGGGCAGAATTTAATGTTATTTACATTGCTACAATTCTCTTTCAAGAGGCATTTTGGATTTCCAGCTTCCTTCAAGTTTGATCTTTGTTCAAAGGGCAGAGAATTGAACGACAGTCATCTACAACTGACAAAAGAAATGCTACATATTGAAGCAAGCTATACAATTTCCAGACACGACGTTCTGAGTACTTTATTGCATGAAAATTTCGCGGCATGAAAGTTTCGCGGTTTCGCGGTCGAGTTCCAAAAACCGCGAAATTAAAATACCGCGAAAAACGTATTTCCTGCTCAACCGCGAAATTAAAATGCCGCGAAAAATTGTATTTGGGGAACCACGAAATTTAAATGCACCAAAA
>JAOBRC010373792.1:0-12617 GCA_027575255.1 Scolionema suvaense
TGGTGTGATTCTTCGGGGTAACTCTGCAGACGTTATGAACCATGTGCCATGTCTGGGGAAAACCTTGTTAAGGTTAGACTTGGGAGTGCTGATATACATCCGAAAGTGGCTATTTTCAGGGTTTTTTCCGTTGAAGGGACTCTTCCTTTTTTTCTCATTTTTTGTGTGGATCATGGGGGCAGCTTACTTTATGCTGTGAGCCATGCCTTATATCTTCGGAATATGTTGTTCTGGATGCAGGTTGGAATTTATGCCAATATTGGCTATTTTCAGGGGGCTTTTTGACAATATTTCTAGCACCCTTTATCGGTTCTTTGTTATTTGTGGTGTCAATCTTTTCGATTTTATCTGAAATTTGGCATGAAGGCTTTTTTGCGTCGTATAAAATGAGGTCTGTCCGTCGGTCCCTCCGCCCGTCACCTACGCATTCGGAAATGCCGCTCCGTGGATTTTTCTGAAATTTGGCATGAAGGCTTTTTTGCGTGGTATAAAATGAGGTCTGTCTGTTGATCCGTCTGTCTGTCACCTACGTATCCGGAAATGTCGCTCCATGGATTTTTCTGAAATTTGGCATGAAGGTCAAGGTTAATATTACTTTTTCAAAGCATTTCTAAAATCCGATCGTTATTTTTTTTAGAATATTTGGTGTGAAATTTCAGAGCAATAGAATTTAATCTCGCGGGTTGCATTTTACACTCAAGAATGGCCCTTTTAGTAGTTTTTTTTCAAATTATTTTGAGAAAACTTCATTACTCGCTGTAGACAAATCTTCAAGCACCGAATCACGTGAGTGTCAGAAACCGCTGCAGTTCAATGGTTATCACAGTGCAAAATTGATTCGAAAAAAAAGCAAGCAAAATTTTTTGAACCAATATTTAATAGATTGAAGTTACTCTATAGCAAATTGTATTTCAATTGATTCTGAAGCAAAGAGTTTTAGTTTCGTATGTGCGGAAACCGAAGCTATTTTGGGTTAATTTTATTTTTGTTGCAAGTTGTGTTAAAACTGGTGCTGTTCCTTGCTGGAGATGCACTGCACAAGAATGAGTTTGCAATATCTTAACTTACGACTTGTCCGAAACTTTTTGTCCGAAATTTTAACTTACCAAATTCAAAAAATGATCTAAAGTTACAAAATGTAGAAAACCTCCTGGTGAAAATCAACATCTCAAGGAATTCCATGTCAGTGACATGAACACGAAAGTCTCTCTTAAAGCAACCAGTCCTGGCTTTGGATGGCTTCCTTAAACTGACATCTTTAACCCTTCGTCGGTAAAGGGGTACACCCCCCTGTTGGAAAATTTTTTCTAGAAATCCTTTTGGGCATCTTTTAGTGCAAAAACTACCTTTTTTGGTACTGGAAATATGGACCCAGATCTGTGGGGCACTTTTGAGCAATCTGATTGGTCGAGAGGTTTTTCGTCGAAATCTCTCATTCTACTGTACCAATCATCTTCTAACTTGGCAGGAACATTGTTCCTAATAGCCTCAATGTGTCTGCCAAGTTTGGTGGTGTTTCGATTAACATGGACTATTTTACAGACCCGAAAAGTCACCAAAAATACTCTATTTTTTAATTTACAGGCCGGTCTGTAAAATACCGTTGCCGTCCCTCTTTTGTCTCAAAATTTGGAATACATACTAACGTGGTGTTCTCTATCAACCTGCAAGTTTCATTTGTATTGGAATTCAGGAAGTGTCAAAATTGCCCTAACCAATTTGTCCTCCACAGAGAGCCATTATACCATGCATCTACGGTATGGTAGTGTCCGGTCACCCTTTCCGGCCCCATAAACGGACAACCATATTATGCCTTATTTGTTTTTCTCTTCAGGTACTTGTAAAATTGCGCAAGAAAGCTGAAAAGTTGATATCTAAATTGGAGAGGCATGTGGATCCTTTCGACTTGGATGTTTTCACTCCTCACATGAACACATTTGTTGAGAGATATATTCATCGATCTTGGGTAAGAACTTTCCTTCGTTCGCTTTGAAGTTGAACGCTTGGTTTTAGAGTCAATGGCATTCACTATTTTCAACTATTAGAGGTTTCCAACGGAAAATGGATGTGCAGGTGATTTGAACTCCCTGAAAAACTACTGCCTTACAACATGTAGGATGCTGCTATTACGGTGTGAGACCGTCCTTACAACATGTAGTATGTTGCTACTACAGTGTGAGACCGTCCTTACAACATATAAATGTTGCTACTACGGTGTGAGACCGTCCTTACAACATGTAGGATGTTACTACTACGGTGTGAGACCGTCCTTACAACATGTAGGATGTTGCTCCTACAGTGTGAGACCGTCCTTGCAACTTATAGATGTTGCTACTACGGTGTGAGACCGTCCTTACAACATGTAGGATGTTGCTACTACGGTGTGAGACCGTCCTTACAACATGTAGGATGTTACTACTACGGTGTAAGACCATCCTTACAACATGTAGCTAGGATGTTATACTACTACGGTGTAAGACCATCCTTACAACATGAATATGTAGGATGTTGCTACTACAGTGTTAGACCGTCCTTACAACATGTAGGATGTTGCTATTACGATGTGAGACCGTAGTACTACTATAAAATGACAGAATAAGCATATAATTTTTCTGAACCATAATCGAACACTGTTAGTGATCAGAGTGACAGTCAATACTTGTTGTTAATGAATAGTACTCACTGTCTGTATCCTCCTTAAAGGAGTAGCATCCAAATGGGTCGCATACATTTATGACTAAATCTTCATATAGTATTCATGCTTTTGTGGGAAATTGAAATTGTATGCGATTGACCAGGATCTGAGTTTTGGGGGGTGGATCACGAAATTCAAGAATTCAGAATCAAGATGAAGAGATCTTTATTTTGGTAGTGCTTGTGGCCGGAATACTTCGATTTAGAGTCCTGGTGGTTACATTGTATAAATAATCTCAAAATTTTTAATTTCAATGGTTCTATCGGATTTAGCGTTTTAGCCTCTTTGAGTGTAAGATTTTGTGAAGAGGTTAATGGCTGCAAACCACATGTGTTTTATAGATGACTGCAAGGTTCAGTTTTGGGTAAATAAATGAAAAAGTAGCTGAACGAATTAGTTCGACGACGTGAAAGTTTAGCTGAAGTGAACAGTGAGTGGCTGTGAAACGATGATCAGGAAGCGAATTTACAATATTAAATATAAATTTTTCTTTGGTCTAACACAAACATCCTCAGTGAAGTTTGCCGGAGTCTGCCACTACTGGGACTTACTTATTGTTCATAGTGGCGGTGAGAGCAAACTGCTGTATGTGACCGACGCTGCCATTCGACTGCAGGTCTGCTGTGTGGAGAAAATAATTCTCTTGTCAGATACTGTACGTAAATATCCAGTTCAATGTAGATGGTATTATTAATTAAGGACCAGTCCACCTCTTAAACTAGATGATAGGCATCCTGTCGTAAGATGCCTTACTCCTTTATCAGATACCTTACCATGGATAGCCGTGCTTGACAGTTCTTTGCTATAGCTATTATCATTCATACGTGTAAATGCACCTATAATAAACCTATTGCTATTCCCCTTTCAGCTGCTGCTTGGCTCTCTCTCGAATATAGACCGTCACACATTGCACTCTAGTTCTATGCGTCCATCATCAACGGTGCATGAAACACATAGCGCTGTTCAGATGACTGCTAATCCAGCACGGTTCATGCTGCTACCAATCAGCTTGCATACGAAAGATAGTAGCTTATCAAGCATGTTGCAAGTAAGTGATGATGGATCTTTTTATCATTGGTTCTTCTTGTCAGTTACAGTGTAAATGAATTTGGGAATATTCGAAGTTTAATTCTGATAGGTGTTAACTTCTCTCTCTCTTCTTTTATATACATATTTATCGTAATTTATGTGAAGAGAGTGTGGGGACCACTTTGAAGTGGCCTGTCAGCTTTTTGAAGTCCCCCTTATAAATGGGGTCTGTCCGTCTGTCCTCTCCGTCACAATCGCATTTTCCCGGCCAACCCATCGATGGATGTTTCTGAAATTTGGCGTGAAGGTGACAATCCGCATTGTAAGAAAAGTGATGGAGCCGGAATTTTGAAAAAATTTATTCTTCTGCTTGCAGGTGACAATTTATGGCTAGAACTGGCCATTTTTAGGGTTTTTTCAAAATATTTCAGGATCCATTCATCACTTTTTTGTAATTTTTGATGTAAAACTTAAAGATATACCGTTCTAGAATGATTCTTAACGTGGTAATAGTGCCTTCAAAAATACGACTGTAGCTTTTTATTTCATGAAAAAAAGCTGTTGTAGTTCCAGAGATATCTGCTTTCAAAACTATGGAGAATTTTGGCTTGCTACCATTTTGCCTCTGAACGGTAATTTATGCATGACACATGATCAGACCAAGTGGAGTTATCCCATCTTACTTTTTAAATTGCTACTCACTGAGCAAATTTGCAAATGTAAATTTTGTTTAATCTCAAACAGGGTTGCAGTATGTTGCTCATAGTGAATGCAATCCTTCTAATATTCAGTTACTGAGGAACACCATAGGCCGTAGAAACGGTCCTACATGACGTCACTGACGAGCAAAATTGAGAATCATACAGTATAAAATGTCAGACTTTGACATAACATTGCAGAAGAACCACTGAAGCTTTTTCACTGAAATAAAAACCAGTCTTCATGTTTTTGCTGCGTCTACCAACATGTGGAATATGGTTTCAGAGTGGTGTATTGCTTTAAGAGCAACAGTAGTTATAGTATGCTTCATACATGTATGTCATATCTGGGAAGACTCTTGTTCAGCTTGGGCGTGGTCAGTTTTGTCCAAGAATACCCTATTACCCCGCATAGGCGCAGCGCCTATAACCAGGCCAGTTAAAAAAAGTGGATATTTTAACTTCAGAAAAACGCCGCGTACCAGCGCATTCATCGGCGTATTGTGAAGAGTTTAGAGATGATCAGCAAGACGTGGAAAGAGTATTAAAAACTACATGCATAGGTGCAGATCAACTAGCCTTTTCGTCTATTGACCTATACATCTATCATAAGGGACCCAATTTATGACGGAGTAAGTGTAAATGCTTGTGGAAGGACTCCTTGAAAAGAGCGAAATGAAGTCAGTGAGTGCTATTGTAGTTTTCTTTTATGTGTGTTGCTGGGGACTTTACTCAACAGGACAGTGATAAAGTCTATTTTCACACAGCCTGTATTGCGTCAATAAGACCTGAAACTCAGGGCCATTTCGATGGCCTGTAGGCACATGCACCTTGATCCCGGATTTAGGCGCATGCGCCTTTAAGTGGGGTGCGCCTATATGCGGGGTAATAGGGTAGGTCATTTTGTTTTTTCTTTTTCAAAATATTTCAAGATCCATTCATTATTTATTTGTAATTTTTGATGTGAAGCTTAAGAGCAGTGGTAGTTTTAATATGCATCATGTGCCATATCTGATTAACTCTTGTCGAGTTTTGTTCACTTAATGCCCCCAAATAGTTATATTTCAAGTGTTTTTGTGTGAACCTCCGTAGGCATAGGAGTTGTATTCGGTTGTTATTGGCCGTCTATGGTATTTCCTTATTTTTGTTTATGGTATGAAACAATGATTCATGATTAACTTGTGAGAGTGCATTAATTCAGTGACTTGCTGCTCGTGGAACTCCATTCTCTCGTGAATTTCAGCCAAACTCAGATTTTTGCGAGAATTGCTAAAGAAATTGAGGAACAGATTTTTGTAAAATGTGATAAATAAGACAAAAGTGACCATATTAAAGGTGGCTGTTATTATGCTAGTTACATGCTTGTCGAAAGATGTCTTGGCAAATATCTTTCTTTAATAGATTGTTGTATTTTATTGAACACGTCTCTTGTAATCTGCTAAATCCAAGTACTATACAAACTCTGATGAAATAAAGTCTGTGCATTTGACAGCGGGAAGCCATGTTGAGCCTGCATGGATGCAAGGACGCAAAAAATTGCGCTGGAAATTTAACCCCTTTTGGACTTAGGAGGGGAGGGGGGATTCCTCGCTGCTGAACGCCATTGTGCGTCACCACGAAACTTGATGAGTTTCCATAGAAATTTTGGACTGAAAAAAGTTTCTGTACAGGCATGAAGAGCCCCAGCTTTTATCTCGGTTTGTTCGAAGAGGTTTCGTCGTGAGAAGAGTGAAAAATGTGGCAGTATTTATGTTCCAAGGCGACCGTCAGTAATGGTACGTTCAGTAGCTTGGGTACAATCTAGCCAAAAGGAACACCTTCGATTCTGATACCTAGTAAAAACTGCTTTTTTTACTCTACGAGGTGGTGCACTCCATTGACTTAGCATCTTGTTCCCAATATGCTCCGTAGTTGTTGTCATTGAAGAATGAAGAACAATTGAGCAATTAGATTTACTGTTTTCCTTTATTTCTTGCTCCATATGCAGTTTTTTTTGGTTCTGTGATATTTGCTGATCTGTTTTTAGGGCAACGCTGAGGAATATCCAGATTATCGTTCTAGTCCACTTTTCATTCATCAGCAACATGCAACGATTGAGGGAGTAGTGTAAGAATTTGTATTGCTTTATATGGTGTTTTTGGCATTGATCGTTCTGGAGAGGGAATACTATTATTGCAAATATGCAAAAAGAGTGGCGGATTGTGCGAAGGACTGATTGGTTTCCATTTTTGCATTTTCGCATTCGTCTTACATTGTGTTATGCTAAGTATTCTTGCAAGACATCAATCTTTGTGGGTGACACATCAACTCTGTAAAAACGAGTAAAATTTCATGAAGGTATTCCAGGATAGTGCTTTATCAGGTGGAGCTGGCATTCAAAAAAGTGAGGAATTTTTGTTGTGTTGATCGCAATGCAATGTACGCATTTCATCGGGCAAAAGTGGGGGATTGTGGCGGAGTGACAAATAAAATTTCACTTGATAAGTTATGAAGCGTGTTGTTCATTAACAATATTTCTTCTGAGTTGAGTAGAGGGTGGTTGTCAATTTTCTCCAACTATGTCTGGTAGGATCTACGTTTTTTTTTGGCTTGAAACTTTGTGACTGTCTGGAAATTTTGTATGCTATTGGCTTCCATTGCATTTTTTTGTTTTGTTTTGTTTTGAAATTTTTGTGGTTGGCCCAAATCATACTGCTAGTAGAAGTCTGAAAAGCGCTGTTTTTGGTCTAGAAGTATCCTTAAACATGGCTCGTGTCCTGGTCAAATGTTTTGTGCACTATTTTGTGGTACGCTGTAATTTTGTTCCGATTTTGAATAAATCCACCCAAATTACCAAATTATAAACCGAAAATACTGACCTGGACACTTTTTTGCATCAGCAAGTTGTGCATTCATAAATAATCAATATCGCTATATATCCCTCCTAATTCATTTCTGTTAGGGCAAGTAATATGGAAAGGCGCTGTTACATCGCCAACGTTCATACTCTAATGCCTGGTTCAGCCCTTGTTATCCTCCTGAAATTCTTCAATTATTTTTTGATTTGACTTATTTTATTTGTTGATGCGCGAGGAATTATTTGACGAAGAATGGAAACTTTGCTATTCATTGAATACGAGAGAATAAAATTATGGTGCCCTTTTTACTCTTGGACACCATTATATGAATTGTATTTATTATGGTGTCTCGAAAGATATTCTTACCAAACTGGAACTGCTCGTCAATTTTTTTATAGCTTTGACCGTTGTCATCTCAAAGCTTATGATATCTGACGTAGATGGCGTATTCTATTAAAAAAACTGTATCTTCCACGGGAACCCTGAGCTGTGTGACGTAACAAGTTCGCTACAGTCTAAGATTATTGAAGGCTTCCTCCGGAAACAATGATTCAACATAAAAGTGGGTTTTCTTGAAACTTGAATAAATGTTCGGTAAAAACGCAAAAACTTTTGGCATTTTTAAAGTTTAAGAGCACCGGACTTTGACGTTTTAGCTTTGCGCCAGCAGTAGCGCCCACAAATCGCAGCTAGCAACAATAAATACACAGAAGATGAATCGAACCCTACGAAAACATTTTTTGTGTTTGAATCTGCTGTAACTTTTCTAATGAATGTTATATCATACCAGCTAAAGTGCTATCATTTCTTACATTGTATTCTCAGAATTTTGATTTTTCCAATTAGTCAGTTGCTTTGTTTTTGTCGCATCCGTTATAGTTGTTTTATTGTTGCTGAGCAGAGTAACCGAGTTAGAACGTTAATTATTGCTTTTCTTTACTTCCGATTCCCTTGATTCGCGAATAACGTCTTGATCTTCATATCCGAGATATAAACTGTTATGTTGCTTTCATATGCTACATTTTCCATTCTTCAGTTGTTCACTGTCATCTGTTCAAGTCTCTGATGCTGCGCTTTTCTTCTTGTTGTTGTTATGCAAGGCTTGCGTTGAAGTTTTCTTGTCAGCTCCTGGTGTTGTAGTCATGGTATTAATACTGAAGTCCGATATTGTGAACGTTTTTGACATATGCTTACCAGATTTGTGTTCAGTTTCTGGTTCTGGGCTTACTGTCATGTCTTTGTCTGTGAATGCACCGTACAACACTGGCAGGACAAGACAGATAAGTATTAGGAACAAAGTTAAGTATGAGACAAGAGCAGCAACTAGAGTTTTATAGATGCCAACTACGTATTTAAATGTTGGTAAGTACGCTGTGAAGATGATACACATTGCTGTGGTGGTGAAACTGAGAAATTTCGGCTCGTGTAACGGATGCTTTACGTTACGTTCACGTACTGATATATACGTTGCTACAAGAAGAACTGCGTACGGTATAGCTATCGTGACCAACATAGCTGCAGTTGGCTCAAACGGACACTCTAACCATTTCTCGCCCGTTGTATGACCTTTTTGAAGATAAACTGTCGCATCATCAACGTGTGCCCATACGATCAGTGCTATTAATTCCGGGCTAGCTAATACAAGTACAATTGCTGCTTGCACTGAAAATGTCTTATTGTTGTGTTTGCCCAACCGGTTAGCCACCACTCGTGTTTTGATGAGAAACAGTGAACTGAAGATGACGCACATCATGAGAAAGAAAGCGCTTTGAAGCTGACACATGAACTCTGTTGGCCTGAAAACATGTGTCGGTCCATAAAAGAAGGACGCGCCGGCTGCTAGGAGAAGTATTGATAATAACTTAGGATTTGAGGCCTGCACTGGCATTGATTTGTGATAAATTAGAGTTATTATGGTGCATGTAACAACGACTAGTAATCCGAAACCAGCCAGAGTGATGATGACGATACCAGCAGTGCTGTCAGCGTGGATGTACATAATTTCATACTCTAAGCATGATGTTCTCTTACTGTCTGTGTAGTAGTACTCTGTTGATTTGCAGCTTAAACAGCTCTCTGCCATACTTCGATTGCTGATTGTATTAGCTGGACATTGCTGACATCCCCAGCAACAAGCAGTTCTGCCTACCACGTAGAAACCAGGCTTGCATTCTTCTGCACATACAGATGTAGGGACCGCGGCTTCTGTCCAGTAAGGCCATTGTATCTTCTTCACATCCAAGGTCAACGATGATTTGCCATCACTCAACTTCTGCCATGAACCAATGTCAGCCCACTGCAACCTTCCATCTTGATAACGTAAGTTAGCTATTGTATACGTCACGTGACCAGGATCCCCGTTTCTATCAAAGCTTACTGTTTGATTTTGGGAATTTGAAAATGAAACTTTTTTCAAAGCCTCTGTGATAACTGATGAGTTTAAGGGAATGCTTGTGTCGCAACCTGGAGTTTTGGCGCACGTTGCTCGTCGAGCAGACTGTATGGCATAAGCAATTGCATACACGCTGTCAATGAGATTATTAGTTACTGCTGCAGTCGGATCCATGATCCATTTGACGACATCTGAAATGTCTACTGAACAAGCATCACATGAGCCGTTGATGCAAGACGTACTTTCTCCGATTAGTGTATGATTTGCTATTGCGTTGATCTCGCATTGGAACACTGTCGATAGGAGCATCTGTATCCATTCGTCACAGTGCCAATCGTCATGTAGTCTGTCGAATACAAATTGTTCTAATGATGGCAACTGCTGAACTGGAAGAGATACGACCAGTAATCCATGCAATTGGTTGCGTGGCGCATCAATGAAACGAGCAAAAGGATGCCATGTTTCGCTAACTAGCCATGTACGATTAACGCCTTGCTTTTCTGCTTCGCGCATGATCAAGTCCCCTTGATTCATCGGAAAGCCGAACATTATCACTGCTTGCGCCTTTGGGTGATTTTTTAACGACTTGACAATATTGAGAATGATTTGTTCCTTATCCGCTGACCACATCGGGATATACTCGTCTCGAGCGATACATACATTTCTACTAATGCTTTGAGCTTTTAGTTCTGCGACGCCAAGTTTACCGTAATCGTCGTCACTTCCTATGGCAACGACGTAATTCCAGTTTAAGTATTTCAAGATGTCGATCATTGCTGCAGCCTGATCCTTGTCTGACGGCACTGTACGGAAAAATGACTTGTACAGGTCCGTTTTGCTCAACAGTCGACTTGACGCAGAGTAACTTATTTGAGGGATGTCAAACAAACTGAGCAAGCTGGCCAAAGGAATCGTCGTGGAGGAACGGCTAGTCCCGACAACAGCCGACATTGTTTGTGCCACTCGATTGACATCGCACGTACCGAATTCAGCGCGACAAATTGAATTGGGTCGATAATGCGAGACGATATCCAGCGCCCGTTTCATGACAAATGGAAGTTTCAAACAAGTATCATCGATTCGATATCCCAATGATACATTGGGTAGAAGATGCTTGTCCCTGTTGATTGTATCGATAGCGAATTTTGTCGCATAGAAAATTTGTAGGCCTTGCCGTGTCGGACGTTTACAGTTCTCTTCGCCTGTGATCGAAGTAAGTAGCTGCACCATGTATCCCCCGTCACGCAGATACGAAAGGACGTCTGTACCTTGCTTTGTGATAGTAAAATGTGATACATTACACATTATAGATGATGATGCATAGTACGACGGTGTGAAGATCAGTGCAAGAAGGATGCAGTGACTCAAGATCATCACCATTGTTGCTAGTAGTGCAGGTTGCCTACGACAGAACAAACAGGCAATTTGCAACATGTCAAGTGTAGCTATCTTCTCTGTAAATGTGTGCTCTTTTTTTATTTTTATCAGGACGTACTTTTTAGTTTAAGGCTCTAAAGTAACCTTAAATCTAAAATCAAATTTAACGAAAATTTATGGTGTCGCTAGAATCCTTTTTTTTTTGGTATTCAACAGATCGAAACTAACCATGGTCTAGCTACTCATCATGGCGAAGAAGTGGATTTCACTTGTTAAACCTTGAAAACCTTATTTATGCGGAAAATATTTTCTCTGCTCCGTTGTGTTCGGCTCTTCAAAAAAGGGTAGATGACATCCCCAGATGATTCCTATTTAATCTTAGCTTTCCAGGGCTTTCCCAGAAACTTGAAACTCGGGGGTGGGGAGACGGCATAGTGCTCCGCCTCGATAGAAACCGATTGGAAGAACCGGTGAGCACAAAACTTTGCAGAGCTACAGATCAGCATACAATGAACAACTTAAAACCTAAATGTTGTCCGCAAGTGCCTCTTGCAGACCGTTTCGTGATCAAAAATATCAAAAATGATCCATTTTTCAAGATATGACAAAATTCCGAATTTTTTCCGTTATTAATGCATACTATAGACTAGTCATTTTCTTTGATGCTGTTTATCCTCTTCACGTAGACTTAACAAGAAGAAAAGCAGGTGTAATTACTTGTTGGTTGCGAATTTGCGAGTAACACTACGCTATTAGCTTTTGTACTGCAACATTCATTTTTATCTCTCCCCTTGGTATCCCAGAATGCAGCAGTGATTGTGTCTCGAAGTTTATGCGGGTCACCATTCATGAAATTGTGAAATGAAGTTTTCTACCACGTGTGTCTTTTCTACGTCTTCTCCATGAAAGCCGACATCAAGAAACGTGACGTATATACCTGCTAAGAAAATTGCCCTTTCGCGAAACTCTTCAAAGTGTTACTCCTTTTCCCCAACGTTTTATCAATGCCATGTACATAGAACTTTGACTTTGAAAGACTTGCACGAATTCCAAATCGCCTGAACAATAACACCGTTTTACCTCAACTTGTTGCTGTTCTCTGTTCTTTCGACCACACTGTATCACAAAAGATGCGAAGAAGAAATCTAAGCTTTGGTTGATAAATCTTTAACTCGTCGGATAAGTAACGTCAAGAGGGGGCTGTTTGTTGCTATGAAAGCGTTTCAAAAGTATTCAAAACTCCTGACAATAAGATGATGAATGCTTTTCAGCAGGTATTGATTGGATCTTCAATGAATTGTTCATTGTATACCCTAAAACCTTTTGCTTTTCCTTTCTCCTGCTTCAATAATTTATGCAACGCAATGTACGTTTAGTGAATTGTTAATTATGTGTTGGAGATCCTTAGTAAATCCAGTGAAAAAGGGAAAAAAATAAGAGTGGGACTTAACAAAACCAGTGTGGTTTTACCTTCTCCGTATATTAAAATCCGAAATATTTTGTCGTGAAACTTGAATTGCTGTTGTTCTGCCAAGTTCCTATTTTTTCTTGATTCGTTATTAAGAGCTTTTTTCAGTAGAAAGATTTCT